>SJYV01012942.1:0-10446 GCA_006410875.1 Neotragus pygmaeus | reverse complement strand
TGTGGCTATGTTCCAATAAAGCTTTTTTATTTGTAAAAACAAGGGCAGTTATGCTAGATGATGTACCAAAATTGACCCAAAATGCCACAGTCCTTCCCAATTAGGAACTTCCAGTTGAGCAGAAGGTAAAACAAATAATAGCAATTATAAGTGATGTTTTTATTTAAACTCAATTTTGGAGGATCAAAATGTTGGCACATTTTATCTGCTTTACTTTCCATAGTTTCCTGATGTAGCTGATATCTCCTTGAGGGGTGAGCAAAATGGGGTGAAGGAAGGAGTCAAGGTTAAGAAGTTAAGGGTCAGAATGCCACCTTCTTTCTCTTTCTGCTTCCTGGCTCTGGAAGTGGTAATAACAGGGTGAGCTCCTGTTTGATCCCTTCTCTGGGATTCAGACTCAACAGCAAGTGCCTAAGCATAGAGATTTTTAACCACCAAGAAATTAGATTGTTCTTTTTTTTAATCTCTTAGTTATTTTTAAAGATCACTGAGATGCACAGATCTGTGAACTTTGGAAAACTGAAATAAAGGAGTTTTCAGTTCAGTTCAGTCACTCTTTCTCTAAAGAAGGCATATAAATGCCCAGCAAGTGCATGAAAAGATGCTCAACATTACTAATCATCAGGGAAATGCAAATCAAAACCACAATGAGATATCACTTCATACCTGTCAGAATGGCTGTTATCAAAAAGACAACAAGTGTTGGCGACGATGTGGAGAAAAGGGAAGCATTGTGCACCGTTGCTGAGGATGTAAACTGATGTGGCAGCTGTGGAAAACAGTATGGAGATTGCTAAAGAAATTAAAAATATAACTAACCTATGATTTAGCAGTTCCATTCCTGGGTATTTATCTGAAGAAAGCAAAAACACTAGTCAGAAAAGATACATGCCCTCCTGTGTTTATTGCAGCATTGTTTACAATAGTCAAGATATGAAAGCAACATAAGTATCTATCAGTAGATGCACGGATTAATGAGATGTGTGCATATATGTGCATACAATGGAATATTAGTCATGAAAAAGAAATGAAATCTCGCCATTATATGACAACATGGATGTATGTAGAAGGTTTTGTGCTAAGTGAAATAAGTCAAAGACAAATACTGTATGATTTCACTTATATGTGGAATCTAAAAAAATGAAACAAACATAACAAAACAGAAAGAGAGTTATGGATACAGAGAACAAGCAAGTGGTTGCCAGAGATAAGAGTTGGGTGGGAAAGAAGTAGGTGCAGGAGATAAAGAGGTACAAACTTCCAGTCGCAAAATGAATCGGGTATGAAATGTAGTGTGTGGGGATAATTGGTCAATAACTATGTAATATCTTTGTATGGTGACATTAACTAGACTTATCCTGGTGATCATTTTGAAATGGAAATATCCAATTGCCTATGTTGTGTAACAGGTACTAACATAGTTTGAAGGGGCAATGATATTAATACTTCAGAAATAAACAGACTCGTAGGAAAAAGATCAGAGGTGGGGGAGTGCAGAGAGGGTGAATTGGATGAAGGCAGTCAAAAGGTACAAGGTCCCAGTTATAAGAATAATATGTTCTAGGGATGTGATGTATGACATGATAACTATAATTAACATTGCTGTATGTTATATATGACAGTTGTTAAGGGAGTAAATCCTAAGAATCATCAGCACAGGAAAAAATTTTCTCTCTTTAATTTTGTTTCTATGTGAAATGATGAATATTCAGTAAACCTGTGGTAATCATTTCATGATGCATGTAAGTCAAATCACTATACTCTACATTTTAAACTTATATAGTGATGTATGTCAATTATACCTCAATAAACTGGAAGTAAAAAAATTTTTAGAGAAAAGAGGTTGGATCTTATAATAAAATTTATCCTCCTCCCCCAAAATTATGCTAAGTGAGAAAAGCAAGATTCACAGACTATATATGATATGATTCCATCTATACAGTGTTTTAGAAAATAAAAGTGTAGAGATGTAAACCAGACCAGTGGTGGGCTCAAGGAGAAGGAAAATGTAATTTCTTTCAAGAACTTCTCTTGGCTTCCCTCCATCAGCCCCTAACCTCTTACCCCTGCCCCCGTCTTCCCTGTCAAGGATTTAATATCAATTTAAGGTAGAGTTTATATTGCAAAACACAAATGTGATTTTTCTCTAATTTTAATCATGGAAATTGCCGGAGAGCAAGCGTTTGCCTTGGCCCCTCCAGTGTCACTGCTGAGTGAGCCTGAGGGGAGCCTGGCTGTGTCTTCACCAGCTGTCAGCGCCCCTGCACCGCCTTGCAGTTCTGTGTCCCAGAGAGCAAGCCAGAGGGGGTTCAGAAGGGAGAGAGCTGAGCAGATGCCTTTGAAGAATTGAGTGTTGTACTGGTTCTATTAGGATCCTGAATCATCAAGGTAAAAGTTTATGCTCAGCTTCCACCCCTAGCAGTTGGGAACATGAGGACTGTTGGGTAAGGTCGGGGGAAGACGGGTAAGTCTCTTTATAATCCACTGAGTGCCAGGAAGTTGCCCACTGTCTTCAGTCTAGAGGGAGGGTCTGTCTGCTGAATATTGCATGAAGAAAATGGGCTATGCTTCCTACCTAGGGCTTGGGAATGTCTTCCTCTTACAAAGATTTTTATTGTACACATTTACTATAAATAGCCTTTGCATTTTATAGAGCAGGACAAGAAGGTTCCAGGCCATTGAACATGATAATTTCCCCCCCCCAATATTTTCTTTCTGTGTATCTGATGTTTCATACAGCAGTGGAGGTTTTCTTTTACAAATGCACATTATAGTTTCTTCCAAGAGCAGCCATCAAGTACCCTGCCCTTTCAAATAAGTTGGGAAATATTATTCTTGGTCCGCCACTCCCTGGTTTTCATTGCCTGGGTTCATTGTAGATCTGAAGTTGCATTCTTTTTTGCTGTTTCTCTGTCACTGTGGCCTTGTTTTGCTCATTTATCTCCGGGTTCTTGTCACTCAAAGTGGAGTCTTTGGACTGGAGCATTAAAATCACCTGGGAGCTTTTTTAAGACATGCAGGCCCCACCCCAAACCTACTGAATAAGAATTGGCATTTTAACAGATCCTCAGAGATGCGTTTGGACTTTAAAGTTTGAAAGGCTTCAGTCCTGCCCAAATCTCACACCTGCTCTGTTGATAACCTTGTTAGGACCACGTGTGACCCTCAGACGTGCACCCCTGGTGAATTATCTTGACGGACAGTATAGGTGTGAGTGTGGGTGCGTGCACTTTGCTATGAACTTAATTTAGTCAGTGCTCAAAGACACAAAACCACAAAAGGCATAGTTGAGCTCCCAGGAGCTTGGAGTCTAGTGGGGAACACAGAGTCTAGTGCTCCTGCACCGCGTTGAGGTGTCATCTGATTTCCTTCACCCGCACAGAGTTCCTGCCCCCTTCTCTGAATACAGTTTCTCNCCATTTCCTACCCCAAGGTATCTTCCCAACCCAGGGATGAACCCACGTCTCCTGCATTGGGAGGCGGATTCTTTACCACTGAGCCACATGGGACGTCCATATTTTATTACATTTTATTTGCTTGTGATGAGAGGAGAAATTTTGGAAAAATGAGTTAGGTCCAAGTCTGGCTTCACCACCTGTAAATAAATTCACTCATTCTTTTTGAGCCTATTTTATCTGTAAAGGGAGATGTTAATAATAGTTTACTTAATAGGGATAACTGGATTCTGTAATGAAATGATAGATATGAACAGACATTTGTTCAGATCTGAAGATGTAAAATGCTGCACAAATGTTAATAACTAGTAGCTGTACAATGCTATACCAGTAGTACACTAATGAGTGAAATCACTCAGTCGTGTCTGACTCTTTGCGACCCCATGGACTGTAGCCTAACCAGGTTCCTCCATCCATGGGATTTTCCAGGCAAGAATACTGGAATGGGGTGCCATTTCCTTCTCCAGGAGATATTCCAGACCCAGGGATTGAACCCAGGTCTCCCGCATTGTAGGCAGATGCTTTACCGTCTGAGCCACCAGGATTAAACGGCCATTCTGCTAGATCAAGATTTGGCAAACTTTTTCTATAAAAGGCCAGACTATAAATACATTAGGTTGTATATATCATTCTGTCTCTGTCTCAACTACTTAACTCTGCCCCTGTTTGGCACTACAGAGAAGATATAAATGAATGGGTGTGGCTATGTTCCAATAAAGCTTTTTTATTTGTAAAAACAAGGGCAGTTATGCTAGATGATGTACCAAAATTGACCCAAAATGCCACAGTCCTTCCCAATTAGGAACTTCCAGTTGAGCAGAAGGTAAAACAAATAATAGCAATTATAAGTGATGTTTTTATTTAAACTCAATTTTGGAGGATCAAAATGTTGGCACATTTTATCTGCTTTACTTTCCATAGTTTCCTGATGTAGCTGATATCTCCTTGAGGGGTGAGCAAAATGGGGTGAAGGAAGGAGTCAAGGTTAAGAAGTTAAGGGTCAGAATGCCACCTTCTTTCTCTTTCTGCTTCCTGGCTCTGGAAGTGGTAATAACAGGGTGAGCTCCTGTTTGATCCCTTCTCTGGGATTCAGACTCAACAGCAAGTGCCTAAGCATAGAGATTTTTAACCACCAAGAAATTAGATTGTTCTTTTTTTTAATCTCTTAGTTATTTTTAAAGATCACTGAGATGCACAGATCTGTGAACTTTGGAAAACTGAAATAAAGGAGTTTTCAGTTCAGTTCAGTCACTCTTTCTCTAAAGAAGGCATATAAATGCCCAGCAAGTGCATGAAAAGATGCTGAACATTACTAATCATCAGGGAAATGCAAATCAAAACCACAATGAGATATCACTTCATACCTGTCAGAATGGCTGTTATCAAAAAGACAACAAGTGTTGGCGACGATGTGGAGAAAAGGGAAGCATTGTGCACCGTTGCTGAGGATGTAAACTGATGTGGCAGCTGTGGAAAACAGTATGGAGATTGCTAAAGAAATTAAAAATATAACTAACCTATGATTTAGCAGTTCCATTCCTGGGTATTTATCTGAAGAAAGCAAAAACACTAGTCAGAAAAGATACATGCCCTCCTGTGTTTATTGCAGCATTGTTTACAATAGTCAAGATATGAAAGCAACATAAGTATCTATCAGTAGATGCATGGATTAATGAGATGTGTGCATATATGTGCATACAATGGAATATTAGTCATGAAAAAGAAATGAAATCTCGCCATTATATGACAACATGGATGTATGTAGAAGGTTTTGTGCTAAGTGAAATAAGTCAAAGACAAATACTGTATGATTTCACTTATATGTGGAATCTAAAAAAATGAAACAAACATAACAAAACAGAAAGAGAGTTATGGATACAGAGAACAAGCAAGTGGTTGCCAGAGATAAGAGTTGGGTGGGAAAGAAGTAGGTGCAGGAGATAAAGAGGTACAAACTTCCAGTCGCAAAATGAATCGGGTATGAAATGTAGTGTGTGGGGATAATTGGTCAATAACTATGTAATATCTTTGTATGGTGACATTAACTAGACTTATCCTGGTGATCATTTTGAAATGGAAATATCCAATTGCCTATGTTGTGTAACAGGTACTAACATAGTTTGAAGGGGCAATGATATTAATACTTCAGAAATAAACAGACTCGTAGGAAAAAGATCAGAGGTGGGGGAGTGCAGAGAGGGTGAATTGGATGAAGGCAGTCAAAAGGTACAAGGTCCCAGTTATAAGAATAATATGTTCTAGGGATGTGATGTATGACATGATAACTATAATTAACATTGCTGTATGTTATATATGACAGTTGTTAAGGGAGTAAATCCTAAGAATCATCAGCACAGGAAAAAATTTTCTCTCTTTAATTTTGTTTCTATGTGAAATGATGAATATTCAGTAAACCTGTGGTAATCATTTCATGATGCATGTAAGTCAAATCACTATACTCTACATTTTAAACTTATATAGTGATGTATGTCAATTATACCTCAATAAACTGGAAGTAAAAAAATTTTTAGAGAAAAGAGGTTGGATCTTATAATAAAATTTATCCTCCTCCCCCAAAATTATGCTAAGTGAGAAAAGCAAGATTCACAGACTATATATGATATGATTCCATCTATACAGTGTTTTAGAAAATAAAAGTGTAGAGATGTAAACCAGACCAGTGGTGGGCTCAAGGAGAAGGAAAATGTAATTTCTTTCAAGAACTTCTCTTGGCTTCCCTCCATCAGCCCCTAACCTCTTACCCCTGCCCCCGTCTTCCCTGTCAAGGATTTAATATCAATTTAAGGTAGAGTTTATATTGCAAAACACAAATGTGATTTTTCTCTAATTTTAATCATGGAAATTGCCGGAGAGCAAGCGTTTGCCTTGGCCCCTCCAGTGTCACTGCTGAGTGAGCCTGAGGGGAGCCTGGCTGTGTCTTCACCAGCTGTCAGCGCCCCTGCACCGCCTTGCAGTTCTGTGTCCCAGAGAGCAAGCCAGAGGGGGTTCAGAAGGGAGAGAGCTGAGCAGATGCCTTTGAAGAATTGAGTGTTGTACTGGTTCTATTAGGATCCTGAATCATCAAGGTAAAAGTTTATGCTCAGCTTCCACCCCTAGCAGTTGGGAACATGAGGACTGTTGGGTAAGGTCGGGGGAAGACGGGTAAGTCTCTTTATAATCCACTGAGTGCCAGGAAGTTGCCCACTGTCTTCAGTCTAGAGGGAGGGTCTGTCTGCTGAATATTGCATGAAGAAAATGGGCTATGCTTCCTACCTAGGGCTTGGGAATGTCTTCCTCTTACAAAGATTTTTATTGTACACATTTACTATAAANAGTGCCAGGAAGTTGCCCACTGTCTTCAGTCTAGAGGGAGGGTCTGTCTGCTGAATATTGCATGAAGAAAATGGGCTATGCTTCCTACCTAGGGCTTGGGAATGTCTTCCTCTTACAAAGATTTTTATTGTACACATTTACTATAAATAGCCTTTGCATTTTATAGAGCAGGACAAGAAGGTTCCAGGCCATTGAACATGATAATTTCCCCCCCCCAATATTTTCTTTCTGTGTATCTGATGTTTCATACAGCAGTGGAGGTTTTCTTTTACAAATGCACATTATAGTTTCTTCCAAGAGCAGCCATCAAGTACCCTGCCCTTTCAAATAAGTTGGGAAATATTATTCTTGGTCCGCCACTCCCTGGTTTTCATTGCCTGGGTTCATTGTAGATCTGAAGTTGCATTCTTTTTTGCTGTTTCTCTGTCACTGTGGCCTTGTTTTGCTCATTTATCTCCGGGTTCTTGTCACTCAAAGTGGAGTCTTTGGACTGGAGCATTAAAATCACCTGGGAGCTTTTTTAAGACATGCAGGCCCCACCCCAAACCTACTGAATAAGAATTGGCATTTTAACAGATCCTCAGAGATGCGTTTGGACTTTAAAGTTTGAAAGGCTTCAGTCCTGCCCAAATCTCACACCTGCTCTGTTGATAACCTTGTTAGGACCACGTGTGACCCTCAGACGTGCACCCCTGGTGAATTATCTTGACGGACAGTATAGGTGTGAGTGTGGGTGCGTGCACTTTGCTATGAACTTAATTTAGTCAGTGCTCAAAGACACAAAACCACAAAAGGCATAGTTGAGCTCCCAGGAGCTTGGAGTCTAGTGGGGAACACAGAGTCTAGTGCTCCTGCACCGCGTTGAGGTGTCATCTGATTTCCTTCACCCGCACAGAGTTCCTGCCCCCTTCTCTGAATACAGTTTCTCAATGTGTAGTCCACAGGCCACCTGCCTCCCAGTCCTTGGGGTTCTGTGAAAAGAGCACGGGGTCACTCCAGACCTTCCAGATCATGGCCTTGGAGTGAGCCCAGGCATCTTCATTTTTTAAATTATTATGTACATTATAATCTGAGGGCCACTGACACAGATACAGCTTTGATATCCTCAATGATTACACATTTTGATAGGAAGGGATGTTTATATATAATCTCAAATGTTCAAGGACTCATTCAGAGCTTTCCTTATCCTAAGTTCAGGGGGAGTTTCACATGGCCTCCAAACTCAAAGCTGCTTTTATCTTTGGGTGAGGCAATGTCAGGATCTTGTGGATAGTATTTAAAGATTGTTCAGATCATATGTTTATATTTTCTAGCAGCATGTTTTCCAGGAGCAAATTAAAATCCTTTGCTCTATAATGAGTTAACAGCGTGAACATTGTTATGACAATCCCATGACTTTCTTGTTTAATGTTTATACTCATCTAATCAAACAAATTGAAATTGGATTATGGCTGTTGCACATTATAGCAGTTATTATCCAGTTTAAATGCAGGTCTGAAGGAAATAAAATTGATTTTTCTATGGTACTTGCAGACACTGTAGGTTATTGGTGTGCTGTTTGAATTTCCAATTAGGTTTGTACAGAGGAGAATAAGATTAGTGCTTGGACTTTTTAAAAATTTTCTTAATGTATTATGTAAATAAAGTGATATTTCATTCTAATTAGGGAGGTAGATGACTTTAAAAAGTTTGGTGATCTGCTTTCATATTTTTATCTAAAGCATGTCAGGTTTTAACATGGATAATAATTTTGAGGAACATTTTTATTTTTAGAAAGAAAACAAAATAATAGAGTAGAAAACCATTATAATACTCAGTTACTACAGTAACAGCTACCCTATTTTTCAGGGAATGAGCTGTAATATGTACCAGAATTTCACAGATAACTGAACCTATCTTTCAATAAACTAAACCCTTGTTTTTAAAAAGCTGCCTTTATTTTGCAAACACCTTTTGTATATCTGTTCTGTGTAAGCACTATGCCCAATGCTAGTGGCTCAGAGTTGATCCAACTCAGACAGGTCCTTCACAACAAAGATATGCCCGACCACTGACTGCTCTGAAAGCAGAGCCATGGGCCAGAAAACACAGAAGCAAGAATGGCAAGCCCTGGAGAGTGGGGAATNGGGGGGGTGACACCTTGTGTGAGGGGCTGTGACTCAGGGCAGGGGGCTAACACCCTGTGTGAAGGATGAGTGACTCTGGGTGGGGGGCTGACACCCCGTGTGAGGGGCTAACACATCTGGGCCGGCATTCAGGGCTCAAGTCCCTGATCCCCAGTTGCTGGGCACAGGACAGGCCAGCCTCTCCTCTCGCCCGCCTGTGACTTGGGGGTACCAACAGCCTCTGTGGACACAAAGTGTTTCACAGGGAGGCTCCGCACGGTGCCTGCGTCACACACATCTCTCCTGTGACTTCATTCTCTTCCTCCATCTAAGCTCAGCACGGTGCACTAGAGCTAGGCAGACGTCTCTCCCTCTCACCCCTTCCCTTCCCTCTCTGGTCCTTGGCCCACATCCCCATCTAGAGCTTCAAGTGCCCCTGGACGTCCCCATCCAAACAAGCTGCCATCTCTTTCAGTTGTTCAACTGTCCTGAACTCGCCCCATCTCTGCTTCACACCCCGATCAAAAATCCAACTTACTGGGAATGAAAATAAGCAGTGAGCAAAGTTTTGGATGAAAGTGATTCTGATGTGGAAGTAACTCTTAAAACAGACAATCCCGAGTGCAGGGAACCCCCCACTTAATGTGACAGCGTGTCCACCCCTTTCGGGGGATAGGGACGCAGTGCTGAAGAGGAGGCTGAAGAGCCGCCTGTCTCCTCCCACGTGGGACCTCCCTCACTATCCTACTCCACCAGCCCACCGTCCGCGGGGAAACCAACTCCCTGGAGTCAGTCCAGGCTACGGGCTGGTTCCTGCCCCAGGAGCCAGAGCGGAGACCCCTCTTCCCCCACCCCTAGCCCTGTCTCTNCGCTCACTATCCTACTCCACCAGCCCACCGTCCGCGGGGAAACCAACTCCCTGGAGTCAGTCCAGGCTATGGGCTGGTTCCTGCCCCAGGAGCCAGAGCGGAGACCCCTCTTCCCCCACCCCTAGCCCCACCCAGCGTGGACTTGGCTCCCCGAGATTCCACGCTGCTCACCTTCCTCTTCTCCCTGAGCTTGGCGGCCTCCTTTGGGTGGTTAAAACGAAACATGTTGGTTCTTCCCAAGAGGATCATGGCACCTAAGAACACACAGAAATAGCAATGAGTTTACAGTGAGCAACCTGGTCAGCGGAGGACACTCTAACATGGAATTCCGCAGCTGAGATGGGATTCCCAGGAACGAGAGGAGGCTTTCATCCCAAAAGTCTGCTTACACAAGCCAATTCTCAACCTTCAAATGCTTTTATTTTTTTACAGCCAAGTGTCACAATATTTATGTCACCCAGGGCAGAAGTGAGGGGTTTAAGTACTACAAAATCATACAAGATTCAAAACTTAATATGCAAATAATTAGACTCTGGACTGTTGAGAAGAAAAACAGAAAGCAGTTCACCAAAGAGATGTTGGGAAAGCAAACAGAGCATAGGGTCACCCATTTAGAAATGTGTATTAATGCCAACGAAAGCAAAAACCTCACAAGATGGCACTTTCAAAAGAAAAAACAGTGAC
>SJYV01012940.1:8935-23351 GCA_006410875.1 Neotragus pygmaeus | reverse complement strand
AAGTTCACAGTTCATGTATTGCTGAAGCCTGGCTTGGAGAATTTCGAGCATTACTTGACTAGCATGTGAGATGAGTACAATTGTGTGGTAGTTTGAGCATTCTTTGGCATTGTGTTTCTATGTGTTAGAATATGCTATTCATCTTTCCCTTTCTGACTTACTTCACTCTGTATAATAGGCTCTAGGTTCATCCACCTCATTAGAACTGACTCAAATGCATTCTTTTTATTGGCTGAGTAGTATTCCATTGTGTATATGTATCACAGCTTCTTTATCAATTCATGTGTTGATGGACATCTAGGTTGCTATTGTAAATTTTGCTTCAATGAAGAATGGGATACATGTGTGTTTTTCAATTTTGGTTTCCTCATGGTATAGGCCTAGAAGTGGGATTGCTGGGTTATATGGTGGTTTTATTCCTTGATTCATAAAGAATCACCATATCATCTTCCATATTGACTGTATCAATTTACATTTCCACCAACAGTGCAAGATTGTTCCCTCTTCTCCAAACACTCTCCAGCATTTATTGTTTGTAGACTTTTTGGTGATGGCCATTCTGACTGATATGAAGTGATATTTCATTGCAGTTTTGATTTGTGTTTCTCTAATAATGAGCAATGCATTTTTCATGTGTTTGTTAACTACCTGTATATCTTCTTTGAAGAAATATCTGTTTATGTCTTTTTCCCACTTTTTGATTGGGTTGTTTGTTTTTCTCATATTGAGTTGTATGACCTGCTTGTATATTTTGGAAATTAATACTTTGTCAGCTGTTTCATTTGCTATTATTTTCTCCCATTCTGAAGGATAACTTTTCACCTTAGTTATACTTTTCTTTGCTGTGCAAAAGCTTTTATGTTTAATCAGGTCCCACTAATTTACTTCTCTTTTTTTTTAATTTTAATTTTTACTTTATTTTGCTTTACAATACTGTATTGTTTTTGCCATACATTGCTGTTTTTATTTCCATTACTCTAGGAGCTGGGTCTTGGAGGATCTTGCTTTGATTTATGTCATCAAGTGTTCTGCCTATGTTTTCCTCTAATAGTTTTATAGTTTCTGATCTTACATATAGGTCTTTAATACATTTTGCATTTATCTTTGTGTGTGGTGTTAGGAAGTGTTCTAATTTCATTCTTTTATATGTAGCTAGCCAGTTTTCCCAGCACCATTTATTGAAGAGGCTGTCTTTGCCTCATTGTATATTCTTGACTCCTTTGTCAAAACTAAGTTATCCATAAGTTCTTGGGTTTATTTTTGAGCTTTCTGTCTTCTTCCATTGGTCTTTATTTATGTTTTTGTGCAATGCCATACTGTAGCGATGACTGGTTTTGTAGTATAATCTCAAGTCAGGAATTTTGATTACTCCAGCTCCACTCTTCTTTCTGAAGACTGTTTTGACTATTTGGAATCTTTTGTGTTTCCATATGAATTGTGAAATTTTTATTCCAGTTATGTGAAGAATGTCATTGGCAGTTTGATAGGAATCACATTGAATCTGTAGTTTGTATTTGATAGGATAGTCATTTTCACAATATTGATTATTCCTGCCCAGGAACATGGAATATCTTTCCATCTGTTTCTGTTGTCTTTGATTTCTTTCAAGTGTACATTTTTGTTTCCTTAGGTAAGTTTATTCCTATTTTATTTTTGTTGCAATGGTGAATGGAATCAATTTCTAATTTCTCTTTCTGATTTTTCATTGTTAGTATATAGAAATGCAAGTGATTTCTGCATATTGATTTTGTATCCTGCAACTTTGCTAAATTCACTGCTTAGCTCTAATAATTTGCTGATACTACATTTAGGGTTTTCTATATATAGTTTCATGTCATCTGCAAACAGTGAGACTTTTACTTCTTCTTTCCCCATCTGGATTCCTTTTATTTCGTTTTCTTCTCTGATTGCTGTAAGTAGGACTTATAAAACCATGTTGAAAGTGATGAAACTGGACACCCTTGTCTTGTTTTTGATCTTAGAGGGAATGTTTTCAGATTTTCACCATTGAGAATAATATTTGCTGTAGGCTTAATATATATGGCCTTTACTATGTTGAGGAAGGTTCCTTCTGTGCCTGTTTTTTGAAGAGTTGTAATTATAAATGGGTGCTGAATTATGTCAGAGGCTCTTTCTGCATCTATTGAGATGATCATATAGTTTTTATCTATCAATTTGTTAATATGGTGTATCACATTGATTGATTTGCATATATTGAAGGATCCTTGCATCACTGGAATAAACCCAGCTTGATCATGGTGTGTGAACTTTTTGATATGTAGCTGAATTCTGTTTGCTAAAATTTTGTTGAGGATTTTTTCATCTATGTTCATCAGTGATATTGGCCTGTAGTTTTCTTTGTGTGTGTGTATGTGTTGTCTTTGTCTGGTTTTGATATCAGGGTGATCATGGCCTCGTGGAATGAGTTTGGAAGTGTTCCTTCCTCTGCAATTTTTTGAAAGAGTTTTAGAAGGATAGGCATGATCTCTTCTCTAAATGTTTGATAGAATTATCCTGTGAAGTCATCTGGTCCTGGGCTTTTGTTTTTTGGGAGATTTTTTTATCACAGATTCATTTTCAGTGCTTGTAATTGTGTTGTTCATAATTTCTATTTCTTCCTAGTTCAGTCTTGGAAGATTGAACTTTTGTAAGTTTCTGTCCATTTCTTCCAGGTTATCCATTTTATTGCCATATAGTTGCTCATAATATTCTCTTATAATCCTTATGTATTTCTGCATTGTCTGTTGTAACCTATCCTTTTTCATTTCTAATTTTGTTTATTTGATTCTTCTATTTTTCTTGATAAGTCTGGCTATAGTTGTGTCAATTTTGTTTATCTTCTCAAATAACCAGAATTCAGTTTTATTAATCTTTACTATTCTTTCCTTCATTTCTTTTTAATTTATTTCTGCTTGGATCTTTATGATTTCTTTCCTTCTACTAATTATGTTTTTTTTTTCTTCTTCTTCTTCTTTTTCTTCTTTTTCCAATTGCTTCAGGTGTAAAGTTAGGTTGTCTATTCGGTGTTTTTCTTGTTTCTTGAGGTAGAACTTATTACTATAAACTTTCCTCTTAGGACTGTTTTTGCTGCATGCCACTTCCCTGGCTCAGATGATAAAGTGTCTGCCTACAATGTGGGAGGCCTGGGTTCGATCCCTGGGTTGGGAAGATCTCCTGGAGAAGGAAATGGCAACCCACTCCAATACCCTTGCCTGGAAAATCTCATGGACAGAGGAGCCTGGTAGGCAACAGTCCATGTGGTCACAAAGAGTTGGACATGAATGAGTAACTTCACTTTCACTTTCATAGGTTTTGACTTGTCATGTTTTCATTGTCATTTGTTTCTAGGAATTTTTCTGATTTTCCTTTTTATTTTTTTCAATAACCTGTTGGTTATTTAGAAATGTTTTGTTTAATCTCCATGTGTTTCTATTTAGTAGGATGTTTTTCCTTGCAATTGATATCTAGTCTTATAGGGTTGTGCTCAGAGAAGATACTTGGTATTATTTCAGTTTTCTTAAATTTACTGAGGTTTGATTTGTAACCCAAGATGTGGTCTATCCTGGATAATGTTGCAGGTGCACTTGATAAGAAGGTGTATTCTGCATTTGAATGGAATGTCCTGAATATATGGATGAGATTCACCTCATCTACTGTAGCATTTTAGACTTGTGTTTCCAGAATAATTCTCTGTTTTGAAAATCTATCCATTGGTGTGAATGTGGTATTAAAGTCTCCTACTATTATTGTTACTGTCAATATCTCATTTTATGCCTATTAGTGTTTGTCTTATGTATTGAAGTGCTATTACATTGGTTGCATAGATATTTATAATTGTTGTGTCTTCCTCTTAGATTGATCCCTTGATCATTATGTAGTGTCCTTCCTGTTCTCTTGTAATCTTCTTTATTTTAAGATCTGTTTTGTCTGATATGAGGGTTGCTACTCCAGCTTTCTTTTGCTTCCCATTTGCATAGAATATATTTTTTCATCCTCCCACTTTTGGTCCATATGTCTCCTTTTAATATTCTTTCTTTCTATTTAGTCTCTACTAGTTTGATTAGTATGTGTCTTGGTGTTTTTCGTCTTCAGTTTACTGTGTATGGGACTCTTTGCACTTCTTCGACTTCATTGACTATTTCCTTTTCAATGCTGGGGACATTTTCAACTATAATCACTTCAAAAATTTTCTCATACCCGTTCTTTTTCTCTTCTTCTTCTGGATCTGCTATAATGCAAATGTTGCTGTGCTTGATATTGGCACAGAGGTCTATGAAACTATTTTCAGTTATTTTAATTGTTTTTACATTATTCTGCTCTTCAGAAGTTATGTCCACCATTTTATCTTCCAGCTCACTAATTCGTTTTTCTGCTTCAGATCTTCTATTGACACCTTCTAAAGTATTTTTAATTTCAGTAATTGTGTTGCTTGTCTCTGTATGTTTATTCTTCAGTTCTTCTAGGACTTTCTTAGTTGATTCTTGGATTTTCTCTGTTCTGTTCTCATGGTTTTTGATCATCATTTTTCTGAATTCTTTTCAGGTATTTTGCCTATTTCCTCTTCATTTATTTGGACCTCTGTGTTTCTAGTTTGTTCCTCCATTTGTATAGTATTTCTCTGCCTTTTCATTATTATTATTTTTAACTTAACTGTGTTTGAGGTCTCCTTTTACCAGGCTTCAAGATTGAATTCTTCCTTTTGGTTTCCACCCTCCTAAGGTTGTATTTCTGTGATTTCTAATATGGAAACTGTGATTTCTGCTGAGTTTTTCTGTGTTTTTTTTTTTTTTCTCTTATAGGCCAGAGCTGAATACAGTGGTAATCCTGTCTGCTGATGATTGGCTTTGCATTTTTATTTTGTTTGTTGTTTAGATGAGGTGTGCTGAACAGGATCTTTCTGGTAGTTCGGTGATGCTGAGTCTTGAATTCAAGTGCTTTCCTTTTTGGGAGTTCTCACTATTTGATACTCCCTATGGTTAGTTCATGGGATGGGCACAATAAAGGACAGAAATTGTATGGACCTAACAGAAGCAGAAAATATTAAGAAGAGGTGGCAACAATACACAGAAGAACTATACCAAAAAAGATCTTCGTGATCCAGATAATCATGATTGTGTGATCACTCAGCTGGAGCCACACACCCTGGAATGCAAAGTCAAGTAGGCCTTAGAAGTATCACTATGAACAAAGCTAGTGGAGGTGGTAGAATTTCAGTTTTGCTATTTCAAATCCTGAAAGATGATGCTGTGAAAGTGCTGCACTCAATATGCTAGCAAGTTTGGAAAACTCAGCAGTGGCCACAGGACTGGAAAAGGTCAGTTTCCATTCCAATCCAAAAGGAAGGCAATGCCAATGAATGCTCAAACTGCTACACGATTGCACTTATTTTACATGCTAGCAAAGTATTGCTTAAAATTCTCCAAGCCAAGCTTCAACAGTATCTAAACCATGAAGTTCCAGGTGTTCAGGCTGAACTTAGAAAAGGCAGAGGAATCAGAGATCAAATTACCATCTGTTGGATCAATGAAAAAGCAAGAGTTCCAGAAAAACATCTAGTTCTGCTTCATTGACTTTGCCAAAGCCTATGACTGTTTGGATCACAACAAACTATGAAAAATCCTTCAAGAGATGGGAATACCAGACCACCTGACCTGCTTCCTAAGAAGCAACAGATAGAACTGGACATGGAAAAACAGACTGGTTCCAAACTGGGAAAGGAGTATGCCGAGGCTGTATATTGTCACCCTGCTTATTTAACTTCTATGCAGAGTACATCCTGAGAAATTCTGGACTAGATAAAGCACAAGCTGGAATCAAGATTGCTGGGAGAAATATCATTAGCCTCAGATACTCAGATGACATGACCCCTATGGCAAAAAGCAAAGAAGAACTAAAGAGCCTCTTGATGAAAATGAAAGAGGATACTGAAAAAGTTGGCTTAGAACTTAACATTCAGAAAACTAAGATCATGGCATCTATCCCCATCTCTTCATGGCAAATAGATGGGAAAACAGTGGAAACAGTGACAGTCTTTATTTTATTTGTATTTTTTGGCGGGGGAGGGGGGCTCCAAAATCACTGCAGATGGTGATTACAGCCATGAAATTAAAAGATGCTTGCTCCTTGGAAGAAAAGTTATGACCAACCTAGACAGCATATTCAAAAGCAGAGACATTACTTTGCCAACACAAGTCCTTCTAGTCAAAGCTATGGTTTTTCCAGTAGTCATGTATGCATATGAGCGTTGGAATATAAAAAAAAGCTGAGTGCCAAAGAATTGATACTTTTGAACTGTGGTGTTGGAGAAGACTCTTGAGAGTCCCTTTAACTGAAAGGAGATCCAACCAGTCCATCCTAAAGGAAATCAATCCTGAATATTCTTTGGAAGGACTGATGCTGAATCTCCAATACTTTGGCCACCTGATGCAAAGAGCTGAATCATTTGATAAGACCCCGATGCTGGGAAAGATTGAAGGCAGTAGGAGAAGGGGATGACAGAGGATGAGATAGTTGGATGTCATCACTGACTCAATGGACATGAATTTGCATAAACTCCAGGAGTTGGTGATGGACAGGGAGGCATGGCGTGCTGCAGTCCATGGGCTCACAAATAGTCATGACTGATAGACTGAACTGAACTGATGGTTAGTTCTCTGGTAGTCTAGTGTCTTGGAGTTAGTGCTCCCACTCCAAAGTCTCATGGTTTGATTTCTGGTCAGGAACGGAGATCCTCCAAGTGGCTTGTTATGGCATTAACTGAAATTAAATACCCCAAAACGAGAAACCAAAGGTGAACTCCAGGCAAATGGCAGTTGTAAAATCAGGCAAATAATGATTAAAATAATGGAATAAATATATACCCATAAGCAAAATCAAAAGTTTTTAAAAAGTAAAATACAGTAGATTTATCTGGCGAACAAAGGAAATAAAAAATTATGTCTACAAAACCGAAATCACCAATTGGAAAACAAAACTAAGGCAAAGTTCCAAGTGGGGGATAAAGCAATGAAAACAGAACCAATAAATATGTTGAGAGGAAAGGAAAGAAAGTAATAATAGTTATGCAAGGTTAAATATTGTTAGAGAAACATTTATATTCATGAAAGATTAACTGCAAGGGGAAAAGTACATAGGAAAAGCAAATAAAGGAATAAATGTAGAAAAAATAGAATTGATTTTTTAAAATTCAAAATTAAAATGTTTAAACAAAGAGGAAAAAAAAGAAAAATGAAAGATAAAAAAAAGTAAAAATACAGGAAAACTCCACAGAACTGCAGAAGGCCAACGTAGTAGCTGAGGTTTATAACAACAATAAAACGTGTGACTGAATATAAATATATACAAATAACCCATAAGCAAAATCAAAACAGTCCAACAATAATAAAGTACAATAGATTGACCCAATGAACAAAGGAAACCAAAAATTATATCTACAAATTAAGAACAAAACTAAAACACAGACTTGAAAACAGAACTAAAGCAAGGTGCCAAGTGGAGAATAAATCAGTGAAAACAAAACTAAAAAATATATTGAGAGGAAAGGAAAGAAAATAGTTATGCAAAGTTTAATCTAAGTAGATAAGAAGATTTATATACATTAAAGATTATTTATAATTAAAATTCAAAGAGATAAATAAAATAAGAAAAAATAAAGGAAAACTCCACAGAACTGCAAAAGCCCAATGTAGAGGCAGGGGTTTATAACAGCAATAAAAAATGTGACTGAGAAAAAAAAAGCTCAGAAGCTTAATTAGATTTCATAGTGCCAATAAAATCAACAACTACAGCAGAGGGGGTCGGAGGGGAAAAAAAAAAGAAAGAAAACAGTTTAAAAAAAAAATCTAAATCCAAAAGAATCTATAGAACATGTGAAAACGTAAGAATAATAAATGTTTTTTCTTGAGTCACCGCTGTCAGAGTCCTTTCCCTCTCTGGGAGTCACAGTTCACCTGACCTCCCTAGGATGCCCTCCAACACTGTGCTGATCTTTGGACCTGTTGTGGGGGCAGCTGAGGTTCTAATCTGGTCCTACTCCTGTATGTTCTTGCCTCCAATGCCCACGACTAATAGAAATGGTGTGTTTTCTTTTGTGGGAGCTCTCAGAGTCCTTATATACGTTCCATAGATAGAAAGTCTGCTTAGTTGATCATGTGGATTTAATCTGCAGCTTGTACAGCTGGTGGGAAGTTTTTGGGTCTTCCTTCTTAGCCACACTGCCCCTGGGTTTCAGTTGTGGTTTTATTTCTCTTCTTAATGTGGGTGGTCCACTGGGGTTAGCTCCTGAGCCTGCCCTGGAGGACTTGGGTTTGCCCCTGTGAGGGTAAGGTGTGAAGGCGGTACAGCTGCTTGGGTTGTAGAGGTTCTGGCAGGACCAGGTACTCAGGAGATTTGATGGCTAGGGTAGTAGAAAATAAAGTGCTCTATAAGGGTGTGGCAATCAGTATTGGCCAATATGCTCCAGTATTCTTGCCTGGAGAACCCCCTCTCACTAACAGAGAAGCCTAGTAGGCCACTGTCCACAGGGTCGCAGAGTTGGATATGACTGAAGCATCCATAGATGCAAGCCTTTTTTTTTGGCCTGGGACAGCTCTGTTCCAGTAAAGGTGGTGCAGCTGCTTGGCTTGAGGTGACCCTGGCAGCACCAAGTGTGCAGGGGCATGGACTGCCTCCACTGCAGGAGTTACGGCCCTATCAGAGTCTTTTTTTCAAGCCTCTTGTAGCTGGCAATCAGAAGGCGTCTTTGGCCAGTTTTTTTTTTTTCCTGTACCCCCGCCTGTTCAGACACTTAGAGGGCTCCCTTGCCTGGGATCCTTCTCTGTTGTTTGGCACATCAGGTACTTAAAAGAGTAGCCTGGGTGGGGTCCTCCTGTAGTTCAGGGCATCAGGTGTTTGATGGGCCAGCCTGTCTATTGTTCAGCTGCCAACCCTGGCCTGTGATGGCAGAGAGTCTGTGATGGCTCCACCCCCTACACATGACTCAGCAGTATCGCCTTGCCTCCTTGTCTGCCTGGTTTTCCTCCACCAGCATTTCACACCACAGTTTCCTCCCTCACATCCGCTCAGTCCATCTCTCCACAGTCAACGGCAGCCCTCGCCCAGGGATTGGTCCACAATCCCTAAACTCCAGCTCCCAGCTGCTGTCCTTTCTAGGGGACTTGTGTCCTTGTCTGGGGCATGTATGGCTGCAGCAAGGACTGTCAATTCTCATTCCATTTAGGCTGCCACAGATCAGCTGTTTCACTCTGAGCCTTAAATGTTTCTCCTCTGACCCACACAGTTGTCCTGATGTGGGGACTGGACCCCTGCTTCAGGTGCCCCACCCGCCAAAGGCAGGTCTAGTCCTAGTAACATTCCTGTTTTTCCCCCTAGTTCCTTCATCCTACCAAGTTTTTTTGTGGTTCTATATATTCTTTTTCCACTGGTCAGGTACTCCTGTCAGCTCTCAGCTGGTGTTCTCCCTGAACTTCTGTGTCTGAAGGTGTATTCCTGATGTATCCGTGGAGGGAGATGTACTCCACATCCACCTACTCCTCCACCGTCCTGTTCTCTCACTGTTTTTTACTGTTTTCTTTTTTGGGCGGGATCTTAGCTTCTGACAGGATTCGGTAACACAAAATTCATTCTTACACAAACCAGAAGAACTCGGCAAAATATATTTAGTATCTGTAAGTTATTTTTATTTTATTAAAAACTGTATTCATGAAAATGAAGTTATCACTTTAATCGATCAGTTCAGTTCAGTTCAGTTCAGTCGCTCAGTCGTGTCTGACTCTTTGTGACCCCGTAAATCGCAGCACACCAGGCCTCCCTGTTCATCACCATCTCCCGGAGTTCACTCAGACTCACGTCCATTGAGTCCATGATGCCATCTAGCCATCTCATCCTTGGTCATCCCCTTCTCCTCCTTCCCCCAATCCCTCCCAGCATCAGAGTCTTTTCCAATGAGTCAATTCTTCTCATGAGTTGGCCAAAGTACTGGCGTTTCAGCTTTAGCATCATTCCTTCCAAAGAAATCCCAGGGTTGATCTCCTTCAGAATGGACTGGTTGAATCTCCTTGCAGTCCAATTAGTCTCTTTTATATGTGAATATTTAAAGCTCTGAGAGCAACTGGAACCAAAAGACCCAAAGAAATGATGAGTAACTAGCTTTATTGTTTTCCTGATAGTCTGGTCCTATATGTCTGTGGTTATTGCTGAACAGAAAAGAAAAAGAAAAATACAAAATATTTCAGAAATTGTTTTCTATATACTGTAAAGGGAATATTATAATGCAGACTGTAATTTATCTCAGGTTAAGTTGTTGGTTTTTGCCAACTTTAGTTTCTGAGTGATTTTGTATAAGATCAATTAAACCTTAGGAAGCAAAGAAGTTATCAGGGACATTATTACTTTCCCACAGTTGGTACTTATTGAATTCTCATATGTTTAGTTTGAAAAGATTTTTTATATTAAAACTAAATATTTCTAGAAATTATGTTTCTATTTTACTGAGCAGGAGGGTCTATAATTTGCTTCAAATAGTCTTGTAAATTTCCATGGCCACTGTAATTTTTACTGTACAGTAGTTGGAAACACTTGTCTTAACAAGGCAGAAGCTGCTTTAGTCTAGACTTTTCCACATGGAGGATCATCTGACGATAATGACATGTTTCCAATAGTGGCAGGGAAGCTACCAGGGACACAGAAGGCCTGTGCAGATGTCAAGGCTGCTGGGTACCACACTGCCATGGCTGATATACCCAGACTCTAAAGTCTCTTTAAATTCTTTTCACATGAAAGGGACATTTTGAAGTTCAGCTTCCAAGAAAGAGTATTAAAAAAAAACCAGGAGGGTTTCATCCAAGTTCCAGATGTGATCAAACACATCAATCTGAAACATTACTAGTCCATTGATGATTCCCTAGTCATTCTTCCATTTGCTGTAGCTGAACAATGATAGTGCTGTTCCATCAAGCCAGAATGATCCCTCTCCCCCTCAAAAAGCTTTTTGCAATGAAAGCTATAAAGTGCTAGATTTATTAACAGTTCCATTTCAAGAGAGGCACTATTTGTGTGGCAGTAAAACTGTGCTTTAATGCAAATGCAGCACTTCAAGCCTGTTTTTCTAATGCCTTCACGACTCCTGTAAATAATGGCATCCCTGGATGGCATTCTTCACTTTTAAACAATTTTGGCAACCTGGTTCAAGTTGTAAAACTGCAAATGTACCTCCTTTAACATAATGATAGTTTTGCAAACACTCGAGAATTTGCCAATATGCTTTTCTAAATCTGATCGCTATTTGATTGCAAACTGAGAATACACTTCAGTGAGCTTCACCCGCAACCAAGAAGGTCAGGACAACAGAAAAATGTGGATATATTACAATGAAATTTAAACTGATCAAACTGTTTCATGAAGTTCACAAGAACTGTATCCAAGTTTTGAAAGTAGTATGAGAAACTTCTTTATTTCCATACCTCATGATAGATCTCTGAATCCAACAGGTACTCACTGCACTATTATTGTATCTTAAGGAAAGAATCCAGGTTTCTTGCCTTGCAGGTGGATTCTTTACCAACTGAGCCATTATGGAAGTTCTGGAAAACAGAAGTGGGTAGCCTATTCCTTCTGCAGGGTATCTTTCCATCCCAGAATTTTAGCCGGGGTCTCCTGCATTGCAGGCAGATTCTTTACCAGCTGAGCTACCAGAGAAGCCCGAAGAAACCTAATTCAGCCTTATTATAATCTTGATTTACTCTTCATATTTGCTTTAAAAAATATCAAAACTCAGTGTATTGGTTGAAAGAGTAAAATATTGCAATGCTCAAAATGTTTATTACTTTGCAAATCAGAAATTTCTTCTTGTTGGGGACCTAAGGATTATTTTCAAATTAAACTTCATGTAAAGAAGAATAACAAATTTTGAAAAAATGAAAGTTTCTCCAAAAGTAGCATTGCCTGGCTTGGATCAGGACATGCCTATAACTGTGGACAAGGACTTGAACTGAGAAGAAATGATAGGTGTTATGTTTTATTTATAAAACAATAATTCTATGGTAGTGTGTTACCAAAAGAGGAAAATACATCAAATACTCAAATTGTTGAGAAATTGGGTTATGGTAGGATTGTTCAGAAAAGAAATCTATAAGGCAGACATAGTAAAGTGAGAGAATTTGGAAGTAGGAAGTCATAACCATGAACTCTATCTACTGCTTTTCCTTAGATTGCCTAGGTGTCATTTTGTTACCAAGTTCAAGCTCACTCTGCTTGCTTTGTGACAGGCCAGTGATTTGGAGTTGAGGAGTTGAGGCAAGGGANAATTTGGAAGTAGGAAGTCATAACCATGAACTCTATCTACTGCTTTTCCTTAGATTGCCTAGGTGTCATTTTGTTACCAAGTTCAAGCTCACTCTGCTTGCTTTGTGACAGGCCAGTGATTTGGAGTTGAGGAGTTGAGGCAAGGGATAAGACTTTATTCAGAAAGCTGGCTAACCAAGAAGATGGCAGACTCATGTCTCAAAATAACCATCTTATCAGGGTCTGGATGCCAGCTTCTTTTATAGATTAAAGATGGGAGAGGTAAGGAAACAAAGTAAAAAAGGTCATTAATCTTGCAGCTATTTCCTAGATTGGTAAGCCTCAAGCATGGGATGTGTTAATTTCTTCCTTCTCCTGCTAAGTACAGGTGGACAGGATTCTGAACGAAGGGCACTTTAAAGGGCAGAAAGGCAGGATTCTTTGAATCAGGCCATTATGTATGATTATAATAACAAAATCAACAAAAACAAGTCAAATAAATAGATCCAACAGGGAGTCAAAATTTGCTTTCCCTGAAACAATTTTTAGTCTTTGGTTGTTATTTCAAGTGTCAGACAAACCAATAAAAAATAACTTAGACAATAAAGACCTATCAATGCATATGCCTGGAAGGTCCATGTTTTAAAAGTTTAGCTCAGAGGAATGTTAGGGGGCTTCCCTGGTAACTCAGCTAGTAAAGAATCCACGTGCAATGCAGGAGACCACAAGTCAATTCTGGGGATGACAAGATCCCCTGGAGAAGGGAAAGACTACCCACTGCAGTATTCTTGGGCTTCCCTGGTGGCTCAGACAGTAAAGAATCCTCCTGCAATGCAGGAGACTTGGACTTGATCCTTGGGGGTGGAAAGATCCCCTGGAGAAGGGAAAGGCTACACACTGCAGTATTCTGGTAGCTCAGACAGTAAAGAATCCTCCTGCAATGCAGGATACCTGGATTTGATCCCTGGGCTGGAAAGATCCCCTGGAGAAGGGAATGGCTACTACCTACTCCAGTATTCTTGTCTGGAGAATTTCATGGACAGAGGAGCCTGGCAAGCTACGGTTCTTGGAGTTGCGAAGATTTGGACAAGATTGAGCAGCTTTTACTTTCACTTTCACAGGAATGTCAGGGAAATATCTGCTGTACATTCTTATAAAGTCAGGTTATTACCAAACCGAACATGGATCAGCTTGCCCAACATGCAGCCAAGTCAATCTGTGACACTGAATAGGAGAGAAGGAAAGTACAGCATTTATTTGCTGGGCACCAGCAAGGAGAATGGACAGCTCATGTGCAAAAGACCCAAACTCTCTCTTGGCTTTCAGGGAAGGATTTTTTTAAAGGCAACATTTGAGGTGAGGGTTACAGCGTGTAACCCAACACTTTCTTCTGATTGGTTGATGGTGTTGTAACAGGGTGATGTTTTGGGAATCTTAATCATCAACTTCTAGTTCCGTCTAGTCTGCAGTCTGTGTTCTTGTGAGCATATACTCAACATTCTCCACTGGATAGATGTCTTAACTTCTATAGAACAACTCAAAGATTGGGTCAGATTATTATGTATATCCATTGAGGAAGAGCTAGGAGTTCTATGATTCTGTTTTATTGCAGAACTTTTGTTTAAACTTTTATCATTTTTCTTACTCTAATGATTTTCCTTTGTGTGTCTTTCCTTCACTTCTCTAATCATTAACTATTTTAGTCTACTCTTTGCAGCGGGGAAAGTCAAACAGGAAGTATGAGGATTGGAGGGGTTTGTTTACAGGATGAACCCACAAAGTCCTACTGGGTTTCAGACTTCCTCAACACACAAATTTCCACAGGTTTTCAAAATGGCTACAGCAATTCTAAGCTACATATCCATATAGGGAGCAGGAATGTTTCTGGTATAGGTGTTTAAAGAAATTTAATGGCACTTCATAACATGGAATCTTTAGCACAATTTCCTTACATAAAGATTATGTGGCTTCCCCCTGAACAAATTATTGAGGACAAGAACCAATTATATATATATATATATATATATCCCTCCATTTTGCCCTCAGTATCCAAATGGTGAACAGATATAATCTATCATCAGAAAACATCACACACTGCTTTCTCAGGTATCCCTGAACTTCTTATATATATATATAT
>SJYV01012939.1:0-11482 GCA_006410875.1 Neotragus pygmaeus | reverse complement strand
TCAGTGAGAGGAGGGTGGGTGCCCAGGGCTGGGGGCAGGCGCCCGGCTCCGCCCCTTAAAGGGCTCCTGGGGGAATGCGAGCGAGTTATCCAGAGGTCTTCAGCATCCTGAGGGTTAACTCAAAGGGTCTTCCACGAGTGCGACCTCCACCCAGGAGAGGAGCCTGCGCTCCCGCGCCGACAACGAGCTCCGCAGGTGCCCAGGTGCCCCGCGACTCGACCCATGTCTGCGCCGGCGGCGGCGCGCCCGGGGCGATGGGGATGAACTACAACTCCCATGATGCCGCACTCCGTGCTGTGCCCGGGCGGAGCGAGCGCCGGTGGCACCGCCCCTCACGGCCTTCTGGGGACTGTAGTTCTCCCCAGAGGGGCGCGGCCTGGGCGCTGAGGCGTCTGGGCGGTCTCAAGGGAAATCCGGAGCCAGGCTGCCCGCTGGTAGGGAGGGGCTGAGGACGCTGACGGCCCGGCTGGGGCTCCCTCCACTCCAGTAGCTGTCTCCCAGCATCATTTCTTCTTCATCTTCATCATCGTCGTCACCACCATCAGCTGCAGCAGCATCACAAACTTCTCTGTTTCGTGAGCAGCTACTGTGTGCCAGGCCCTGGGCTAATCTCTTGGAAGACAGGGATGAAGACAGACATGGTCCCCCGCCGTTGCTGGCACACAGTCCAGGCAGGGAGACAGACTTGGGAGATTGAACCGCACAAATACTTAATTACTTGTGCTGGGTCTGCAGGAGTACAGCATGAGGCTCTAAGACAGGGAAGGAGACTGTGGTTATTTCTGAGCTAAGGACAGACGTAGAGTGTAGACAAATGGACTGGAATCTCTGAAATTCAAACAGTGACTTTGAGGGGTGCGGTGGGAAAATCCAGAACCCTTCCTGTGCAAATCTCTTCATTCTCCCCTAAAAGAAATTTGTCCAGAGAGGTTTGGGGACTTGCCAGAAGTCACACAGCAAGTCAGAGGAAGCTGGTACAAGGAGGCAGCCCGGGAGGTTAAACTCCCCAGGGACTGGGCCTGAGTCTTCGGTCTCCTAGATGCGCCACCATTCTCTCACACACACACAGGTGAACACACACACACAGGTGAACACACACACAGGTGAACACACACACACACACACACACACACACACACCCCTCTCATCCCGCCCTGCACACAGTGGTGTGAGGAAGAGTTCCAGGGGCAAAGATGTCTCGTGCCCAGTGTCTGCCTCAACATGCAGAGCCCAGCCCCTCACCTTCAGTCTTCTCCCTGAGCTGTCTCCCCATCCCTGTAAAGGGGGCACAAAACACCCCCCTCACTAGTTCTAGCGGAAAAACCAAAGATGATGGGCCTGAAACCAGTGTTTCACAAGCAGGAGAGGTGTCGGCGTGAGTCACTTGCTGTTCTGTGTCCCAGTGCAGTGCTGTGGGACGACCAGGGGCCATCTGCGGACAGCCACTGGGTACCAGCCAGGGGCAGCTGCCAGTGCGGGAGGGGGGCAAAGGAGAGAGCTGGGAGCTGGAGGCCCTTCTCCGAGGAATTCAAGTTTAATCTGAGCCCTGAGGACACCCCCTTCAAGTCCCCAAAGTGAGGGTGGCATGTGTCTCCGTCAGCAACACACTGCAGGCGCTCAGCTTACACAGCAAAGCTTCAGTGCACGTATGGCCATGTCACCCCTCCTGCAAAGTCATCCGTGGCTCCCTGTGTCCACAGTCCGTTGTCTGACCCCTGCCCACTCCTTGCCCCAGAATTCACCAGACCCTTCTCTTCTAGGGAGGGAGAGGGCCTTTGGCCAAAGCTATGGGTTGGTGACCCAGAAGGTATTCCAGTCTCTCTCTCTTTCTTTTTCCTACTGTAGAGATTAGCAAAATTGTAAAACTCCATTTTCCCAGCCTCTCTTGCAATCTGAGGCAGCCAGGTAACCCAGTTCTAGCTAATGAGAGGGAACAGAAGTCCCTGGGGAGCAACTCCTTTCTGAATAAGGAGATGGAGTCTGGCAAGGAAAAAGCCTTTTCACCCTTTGCCCTTTGGCTTTTAGCTCTTTCTTCTTCTTCCTGCCTGGAATACAGACATGAAACCCAGAGGTTCGGCAGCCATATCGTGACCATGAGGCAGCAATGTGCATTTTCAAGGCCTCTCTGCTGAGGATAGTGAGAAGGAAGATAGAAAGAGCCAGGGTACCTGGTGGCATCTATAAACCTCTATACCAACCCCTGATTTCTCACCAACCCCACCCCACCCCCCAGTTTGTTGTTGTCCAAGTCAAAATCCCCATATGTTTAAGCTGCTATAGTATGGTTTATTTATTTGATGTGAACACAATGCTGATGATATATAACCCTGCCTGAATGTCCCCTTGTTGCTCTCCTTGCAGTTCACTGTGCTGCAGCCTCTGTCCTGGCCTCTTTTGGTGCTTTGACTACACTGAGTTCATTTCCACCTCAGGGCCTTTGCACTGCCCATATCCACTCTTGACTGGCTCCTTCCCTCATCCAGGCCTCAGCTGAAATGTAATCTTCTCCAAAAGGCCCTCCCTGGTCACTACACCATCGGGGGGAGTCTCCCTAGAGCCTCCCCTCTACCATTATGACCTTGCTTAATTTTACCACCATTCCTTATTGCTAGCTGATAGTTTCTCTCTAAATTTATTTCTTCATTTGTTTATTATACAGAACGTGAGCTTTGTGGGAGGCAGGTTGTCAGCATTTATGGCTGACTTATTCACCTCTATCCCCAGTGCAAGGCACATAGTAGGCACCCACTAAGGGTTTGTTGGATTAATTAATTGACATGTTAACTAATGCTGCTGCCCTGCCTGACATGTGCTCTCTCTCTGCCTCTTTGCTTGGGAACTGGAAATGCCCACTCTTTCTTCGAGCCCCCCTCTCCTAGGAGAGCTTTCTTGCTGCTCCTGTACTGGGGCTGGGCCAGGTCTGGTTCCCACACTCAGGACTTTGCAAGTCTCTCCTCCTCCGCCCTTTCACAGTCATGATCACAGGGCAGTCGATGTCTTCATCTGTTAGATGTCGTCTCCCCCTCCAGGACGTAAACGCTAAGAGGACTGTCTTCTTTGTTCCTCATTCCACGGCCAGTGCCTGGCACAGGTAGAGAGTTTGGGGGTTTTTTTTCTTTGTTTTTTATTTATTTTTGTCTGCACTGGGTCTTCGTTGCTGCGTGCAGTCTTTCTCTAGTTGTGAGCGGGGGCCCGTCTCTAAATGGCAATGCGCGGGCTTCTCTTGTTACAGATCACAGGCTCTAGGGTCCGCGGGCTGCAGTGCTTGTGGCTCACGGACTTAGTTGCTCCACGGCGTGTGGGGTCGTCCCGGATCCGGAATCAAACCCGTGTCCTCAGCATTGGCGGGCGGATTCTTCCCCACTGGACCACCAGGGAAGTCCCAGAAGTGTTTGTTGAATGAATGAATGACAGGAGCTACTTGCTGACTGTGTGCCAAGCCCTGGGGAAGGGGCTGTTTCGATGACTTGATCACTGCCCCAGCCTGGAAGATCTCAGTCTTGAGGGCAGGGACCACTCAAGTACCATCTCCCCCGCCCCACCTGCTACAGGAAAAACGAAATCAAAGCCGCGCAGCCGGTTCAGATCTGCCCTGCTCTGAACAAAGGGGCAGCCGGGGCTTCTGCCCAGACAGGCGCCAGCACCAGCAACACGAGCAAAACCAGGCTGCCTGCGCAACCCCAGGGGCTCCAGGCTACTGCTCTGCAAGAGTGCCCCTTCCCTCCACCGCATCCTCCTCAACCTTTCCCCCACATCACAGCACAAGCCCTCAGCCCTCGCGTGGAATTTTTCGTCTTCTAAGCGCTTTATAAACATTAGCTCATTAGCCGAGCAGCCCCTTGACACCAGGAGGGCGCTCCCTGGGTGTCTTCTGAGTCACAGTGCTGGAGTTTACCGACAAAAACAAGTTTTTCCCATGGAGCGAGGGCTGCGCCACGGCCAAGAGCACTATGTCTCAGAAAAAAGGAGGAAGGAGGAGAGAAACACTGCGTCTGGTGAGCACAGCCAAGCGCTGGGTCTGGTGTCAGCATCAAGAGAGCCAAGGGGTGCCAGGCTCGGGGTGGTGCTACCCAGCTTTGGTCCCCTGCCCAGAGCCCAGGACCCCCACGTGAGAGGAGCTGCTGGAGCATCGCCCCTGGCACCCTGGCACCTCTTCCTGATCCACATCTGCCTCCCCACCACTGGGGAGCTCCCCACCCCCCCAACCACATTCCACCCATCCACGGTGAGTGGAGGACCACCACCCCCAAATCTCAAAGAGGTGGCATCAGTCATTGGTGCAGAGGGCAGCTGCTTTGGGACTGGGTGACCTGGGTTCTATTCCAAATTGGCACCAAGTACAGGGGCCATGGGCAAGAGGCTGAGAGTCTGTCTTCCCCTCTGTAGGGCAGGGCCAGGCTGGTACCACCTCTCTCACGGGTGGTCCTGAGCCCTCAGTGGAAGAGGAGTGAGAAGCACCTGGCACTTGGGGATCCGAACTGTTCTCAGCGAAGGGGCAGCTCCCTCCCTCCCTGGTCGCAGGGCGCAGCAGAGGTAGGGCACAGGTCTCTGTGGAGGGACCTCAGCCCTGAGCATCACTGAAGCCCATTGCAGAAGTAGGCTCTCTCTCCCAGGGAGGGCCTCAGTGACCCCCGCCTGCATCGCCTGCACACCTCATCCACGGAGGAGGCGTTTAGTGAAGGCCCCACTGAGAGCCCAGAGAACGCCACTGAAACCGCTGCAGAAGCTAGACTGGCTCCGGGGAAAAGCCCGGTAATACTGCTCTCTAGACCCCCCTCCCCTTTTCCCAACAACTACTGACTGAGCCTCTACTGTGTGCCAGGCACCACATTGGGCAAAGGATCCTACTTTCAAGGACAGGAAGAGAGAGCTAAGGGTCTCTCCCGTGCACACACCAGCTGCTTGCTACTTCCTCCTGCACTGAAAAGCTCCAAATGTATGTGCCCCCCCCAAAACCTGGGCTCTTTGAGGACAGAGACTCTGTTGAGCGGGTAAGAACACTGCTGACCAACTGGGTGTCCATTTCACCCCCATCTCCCCTCCTAGCGGAACCTTGATTTTCAGTGAGCAAGTATGCTCATATGAAATATTCACCTCCAAGACATTGCAGCTAGCTGGGCTGGTTGACCCAATTCTGGCCAATGAAATGGAATTAGGAGTCTCCTGCTGGGAACACCCAGGAAATCAGTTGTTTTTCTGATAAAAAAGAGGAATTCTTTTGACAGAGGGCTTTTGTCCTTTTCCCTTCACTTTTCCGCAATCTTCACCCTAATGTTCCTGCCTGGAATGCTGTCATGATACCTGGAGTTAAAGCAGCCATTTTGTGCTATAAGGATGAACGGCACATCCTAGGGATAGTGGAGCAGGAAGCCAGAACATCTTGAGGTTGCCCAGCTATGACCACCTCTCCTAGGACTGTCTGGGTTCTATGTGTAAGCTATCTTGGTTGGGTTTCTATAACTTGCAGCTAACTGTAACTCCTGCCTCATCACCAGGCCACCTCAGAGACCCTCACAATGCCCAGTAGAAGGGGCAACACAGAGTGGCTGCTTAAGACACATGAGTGAACAACAGAGTGGATGAATGGGTGGGGGCAGACCAGCTCTGAGACTGCAGGACCTGAGCTGCTGACTCAACCCAAAGGGAAGCACAGCAGAAAACCCCATCAGTTAGGAGACCAGCATTCCCAGCCAGTCTTCCTCGGGCCATGCTGTTTGTCCTTGAGCAAGTTTCTTCCCTTCTCTGAGCCTGTTTTCCTATCTGAAAAGTTCATATGAGCCTTTGATGGGTTTGCCAGGGGAGCAACTAGATTCACAGGCAGTGGCCACTGTAGTTCTTCTTTCTTTTCTTCCTGGTGAGGGTGGAAGGGTGCCCCTATCACCATCAAGCCAAATTCCACAGTAGGGACAATAAAAGAAGAAACTGCTGTTATCTGGGAAGTGCTGGCCTTGAAAGAGCTTGCCCCCTGTGCCGGACACCACCGGCTGTGTGTCATCTCCCTGAATCTTCACCCCACCCAACTAACTGGGAGCTCTTACTATCCCAACTTAACAAATGAGGAAACTGAGGCTCATGAGTTTAAAGGCTGGGCCTACTTTACAAGGGGAGCATTTGGCGGAACAAGGACTTGTGAGCCAAAGGGGTGAGGCCAGACACAACTGTGATCCCCAGTGATGGGGACAGACAGCCAGAACCTACAAGAGGTGACATCAGGTTCCCCAAGCTCCCAGGGAAAAATTCAACAGGAAGTTCCCAGGACCCAACCCCAGGTCTTTCTGCCTCCAGAGTAGTTGCCTCCTTCCAGAAGGAGCTGGCCATTGAGGGTGAGAGAAGGATAGAAAGAGAGACCGACATCAGTGTAAACCCAGCCCACGGAATGGGCTTGCTCAGCAGAGATGCGCAGAGCCATGGAGACAAACAAAAATGAATGATTCTGATGGGGACATCAAGAAAGGCTTCCTGGAGGAAGTGGAATTAAAAGGGGACATTTTAAAGGGATGGGAACAGGGACAGGATTGTAGTCCCGGCCTGAAGAGCCACCGGAGGGCAGGACACTTGCTCTACCGTGCTCTCTGAGTGTGGGGGAGGCCAACAGTGGAGGCAGCCCGCTCATGACTGTCTCCCCCATCAGACAATGTACCCCTCAGAGTCTTCCTCAGGGCTTAGCACAGGGGATCAGGGGAGGGAGAGTGGCTGGATGAGGTCTAGCTGGGTCCCAGAACATCTTGGGGTGAGCAGGGAATGAGGGCAGGAATTTTTGCCCAATCCCAGCATGGCATACAAGGTGGCATCCTCCCTGATGGGCTCTTACCTTTTCCTGCCTCTCTCACCTCTGACATCCCCCACCCCCACCCAAAAATCCCCAGCTGCCCCTGGGCTGCAGGAAGTGCTGGCTGGCAGCGGAGGCCAGAGGGAAGTCTGGAGTCATTAGACTCACCACTCCAGAGAGCCTGTATGATCTTACTCTCCCTCCATACATTTCTGCATATTTAACAAGCCCTCGTGTGGTCCTGAGGCACAGCCAGGTTTGAGAACCACTGACTTAACCTGCTCGAGTCTCAGTTTCCTTATCTGGAAAATGGGCCAATACGTGTCCCACTCCCATAGCCTAGCTATAGAAACAGTGAGGTGGTGGACAGGAATGTTTAGCAAAGGGGAAGAGCCCTGCAGGTAGGTGCTGGTGACTGGCCTTCCACACATTCGACTAGTAACCAACCACAGCAATGGTCCTGACCTCTGCCGTAGCCCAGAAAGTGGCCCAGAATCTGTGCGTTATTTTATTTGTGAAATATTCATCGTAGCTATTCAATACCTCCCAGATCGTTTTTTAAAATGCAAATTGTATCAACAAAGAGAAGAGCCTAGTGCAGTAATTAGCGGAAGGGAAAGCAGAAAAGTGAATAAAATTGAAAACCAAATCAGCCTCTTCTACCCACTCCCACACATCCCCAGCAGGAGTCAAATATTAATTAATTGCTTCTTCCACTTGGACCTCCTGTTTGCAGAATTCATTCATATTTGTTATAACAAACACTGCAGGAGCCAACCAACAAAGCCCATCCATCCCTTCAGAGGAAGAGAGAGAACCCAGTCACCGACAGGACAGACACCAGGGTGTGCTGGACCTTGCAGAGTTCTCTCTTAAAACAAATGTCCCCTAATTTTAGTCATTTGTATATGACACCAAGGAGTGGGGGTAGGGTGAGGTGTTTGATGACTTTTACCTGGAATACAAGTATTCACAGGTGTTTGGAGCTATCAAAAATTTTCATTCTTGAAAATAATAATCCCACAGAACATTTAAATAATAATCATGGTATGCAGGCACAGAGATCATTTCAACAAATTCCAAAGTCAAACACATTCTCCACACAGTGAAATAAAATTAAATTAATAGCTATAGAGGGTTCTTTTAGTCGAACTTGGTGGAAATTTGAATACTTTTTTCCAAGTTAACTCTTGAGATAAACAGGGAATTTGAAAGGAGAGTACATCCTACTTCAATGTTTCATACTATTTGAACATTAAATACAATGAGAGTGTTGAACACTAAAACTTACAGGATGCAGCCAAAGCTATAGTCAAAGGAAAATTCATATTCATAAATATACCTAAAAAGATATTAAGTCCATAAAAAAGAGATTCTTTTAGCAGAAAGTTGGCTTGCCCATCAAACAGCCCCCCAATAAGAGGAAAAACTTCTATCTAGTTGCCTTTCCAAGGTTCCTGAAAGCTCCTGCAAAAGACAGATCACAAATACACAGTTTTCTTTCCATTTCCGAACTTGAGATGTATGGTGATGAAATTCCAAGAACAGCACAGATGCATCAGTATATACTGGGTTTACTATTTTTACAGATAAAGAAAACGAGCTAGAGAAAGTCTATAATGCCTACACAGAACCCTCAACCCTGGTTCTGTTCTCTTTACTGGCTTTTTTACCAGAAGCCTCCAGATAAGCAGTGGACTGGGAGTATCAGTTCAGTTCAGTTCAGTTGCTCAGTCGTGTCCGACTCTTTGTGACCTTGTGGACTGCAGCATGCTAGGCTTCCCTGTCCATTACCAACTCCCGGAGCTTACTCAAACTCATGTCCATCGAGTTGGTGATGCTATCCAACCATCTCATCTTCTGTCATCCCCTTCTCCTCCCACCTTCAATCTTTCCCAGCATCAGGGTATAAAAAGACCAAAATTCTAGACCCTGGCTCTTCCATTCATTAGCTGCGTGACTTTAATGAAATCACTGAATGCTTATGTAGTAGTCAGCTTTTGCCATAATGATGCTGTTTAACAAACAGCCTCAAACTCTCAGAAACTTCCTCAGTTCAGTAGCTCAGTTGTGTCCAACCCTTTGTGACCCAATGGACTGCAGCACGCCAGGCCTTCCTGTCCATCACCAACTCCTGGAGCTTGCTCAAAATCATGTCCATCGAGTCAGTGATGCCATCCAACCATCTCATCCTCTGTTGTCCCCTTCTGCTGCTGACTTCAATCTTTCCCAGCATCAGGGTCTTTTCCAGTGAGTCAGTTCTTCACATCAGGTGGCCAAAGTATTGGAGCTTCAGCTTCAGCATCAGTCCTTTCAGTGAATATTTAGGACTGATTTCCTTTAGGATTGACTGGTCTGATCTCCTTGCAGTCCAAGGGACTCTCAAGAGTCTTCTTCAACACCACAGTTCAGAAGCATCAATTCTTTGGCATTCAGCTTTCTTTATAGTCCAACTCTCACATCCATACATGACTACTGGAAAAACTATAGCTTTGACTAGATGGATCTTGTCGGCAAAGTAATGTCTCTGCTTTTTAATGTGCTGTCTAGGTTTGTCATAGCTTTTCTTCCAAGAAGCAAGTGTCTTTTAATTTCATGGTTGCAGTCACCATCTGCAGTGATTTTGGAGCCCAAGAAAAGAAAGTCTGTCACTGTTTCCATTGTTTCTCCATCTATTTGCCATGAAGTGAGGGGACCAGATGCCATGATCTTAGTTTTTTGAATGCTGAGTTTTAAGGCAAATTTTCAGTCTCCTCTTTCACTTTCATCAAGAGGCTCCTCAGTTCCTCTTCACTTTCTGCCATGAGAGTGGTGTTATCTGTATACAGGAGGTTATTGTTATTTCTCCTGCAAATCTTGATTCCATCTGTGCTTCATCCAGCCTGGCATTTCGCCTAATATACTCTGCATATAAATTAAATAAGCAGGGCGACAATATACAGCCTCCTTTCCCAATTTGGAAACAGCTCATTGTTCCATGTCCAGTTCTAACTGTTGCTTCTTGACCTGCATACAGGGTTTTCAGGAAGCAGGTAAGGTGGGCTGGTATTCTCATCTTTTTAAGAATTTTCCAGTTTGTTGTGATCGACACAGTCAAAGGCTTTGGTGTAGTCAATAAAGCAGAATAGATGTTTTTCTGGAACTCTCTTGCTTTTTTTTTAATCCAATGGATGCCTACACAAACATTTATTCTTATTGGTCTGTAGATTGACTGTAGTTGGCTGGACTAGGTAGTTCTGTTTCAGGTTGTGGATCCCTTGAATTTGGCTCCAGACTATGAGCTGGGCTCATGCATCCCATGAGTCTCCATATTCTTCTTGTGATCAGAATCCAAATGGGATATATTTTGTTGTGACAGATCACAAACACACAAGATGTAGGGCAGTAGCATGCACTATCTCCCAAGGCCTCCTCTTCAGAGGCATACTATCTCTTCTTCCTATAGTCCCCTGGCCAAAGTAAGTCACGTGGCCAAGGCCACAGTCAGTGGATCAGGAAAAATGATTCTACCTCAAGGAGAAGGGTAGTGAAGAACTGCTGAACAATAATCCAATCTCTTCTACTTTCTTAGCTTTAACTTTCTTGTCTGTGAAAGGTAGTTGATGGAAATTCCTGGGCTTGATCCCTGGGTTGGGAAGAACCCCTGGAGGAGGGCATGGCAGCCTACTCCAGTATTCTTGCCTAGAGAATCGCCATGGACAGAGAGGAACCCGGTGAGCTACTGTCGAGAGGGTTGGGAAGAGTCGAACATGACTGAGCCACTAAGCACAGCACAGAAAAGCTTGGGGCTCTTCATCTGTAGATTGGGAATGATACAAGCTGCCTGACATGGTGTATGAAAGTACTATGGTGTCAACCAGCAAGTGCAGGGCCTCATACATACTCAGTTCTCAGTCAATGATGGTTCCCATCCCTTCTCCATGACTGTGAAATACCAAAGAGGCCGCCTTTATCAATGCAGGGTCAAAACTAGTAACTAAATGTGGGGTGACCAGGCAAGTTGTATGAAGTGCCTTATAAATGTCAATTAGTCCAATGAGTCAAACATCCAGACTCTGGCAAATCTAAGATGTTATCAGAGGTAAGACAGATAGAAATTTCAAGGGTGTTAGATTGAAGTTAGGAAATGGGCAGGGTGGGGAGTGGGTGCCTTCAAATAGATTAAGCTCAGTGTTTGGTACTACAGGTGAGAAATCAAGCCATGGTTCCAAGGAATTCAATGGTGTCTGCTTCTATGACCTTGAAATTGCCTCATCTCCCTGAGGATATTGGATCCCCTGGAGAAAATCTGTCCTTTCCCCTTCCCTAGTGCCTGAAATGGCAGATACCCCACACATATCTGTTAAAGAGTGAATCAGTCTCTCCTTCCATGCGTCAGAGAATCAATGAACAAATCAGCAATGAATGACACTTGTTTTCTTTTTAATAATGTTCAGTATCTATTTATTTATTTTGGCTGGGTCACTCTCTGCAGAGAGTGAGGGCTACTCTCTGGTTGCGGCGCACGGGCTGCTCATCGCGGCGGCTTCTCTTGTTGGCAGCACAGGCTCTAGGGCCCGGGGGCTTCCGTAGTTGCAGTTCCCAGGCTCTAGGGCACGGGCTCAGCGGTTCCCAAGGCAGGCGGGATCTTCCTGGATGAGGGATCAAACTCATGTCTCCTGCAGGCAGATTCTTTACCATTGAGCCACCAGGGAAGTTCGATACTTGTTAATT
>SJYV01012937.1:0-10425 GCA_006410875.1 Neotragus pygmaeus | reverse complement strand
AGACTACTCCTTTGCTTTAAGGCACCTGCGACATTAAAGGCTGCTGTTTATTGGAAGTATTGGGCACGATGCTCAAGGCTTCCTACTAACTACATTTCATCTTCACAATTCTATGAGGCAGTTTTCATTAGTGCCTCAATTTCACTGATGAGGACAAGCAACTCACCCAAGATCAAATCAACAGAGTGTGAAGCAGCTGAGATTCAAACCCCACATTCCTTTGCTTGTAGAACAAAGTTCTTACTCCTATAAGGCAAATGTCTCTACAGATGCTGAGTAACTTATGTTTGTTGTTGAGTCACAAAGTCATCTCTGACTCTTCTGCAACCCCATGGACTGTAGCCTGCAAGACTCCTCTGTCCATGGGATTTTCTAGGCAAGAATACTGGAGTAGGCTGCCGTGCCCTCCTCCAGGGGATCTTCCCGACCCAGGGATAGAATTCCTGTCTCCCACATTGCAGGTGGATTCTTAATCATTGAGCCACTGTAATGATATATTATTATTTACTGAGAAATTAGAAGCAACCAAAAAAACACTCACAGTCTCCCTCCATGGTAACTACCCACCGACCTGCATGTGCGCCCCTTTACTCTGCGGTTGACGAGTTACTGGTTCTTCAGTAACCAGGTAACCTTCCCCACAATGCATCACTCACCCACGCACAGACATCACACCAGCAAGTCTCCCCACCCCTGTGTTCACTTATCCCTTTCTGTTGAACTCTCCTTATCAACAAACCCCCTCACTGTCACTTCCTCCCATTTAAAATACAATTCCCTCTCGACTCCAGTTTCCCTTCCAGCTCTTGCTCCCCTCTCCAGGACCTCCGATTCATCTTCTAGTCTCTCACCTGGTGTTGGAGAAGATTCTTGAGAATCCCTCGGACTGCAAGGAGATCCAGCCAGTCCATCCTAAAGGAAATCAGTCCTGAATATTCACTGGAAGGACTGAGGCTGAAGCTGAAACTCATATACTTTGGCCACCTGATGTGAAGAACTGACTCATTGGAAAAGACCCTGATACTGGGAAAGATTGAGGGCAGGAGGAGAAGGGGATGACAGAGAATGAGATGGTTGGATGGCATCACTGACCCAATGGACATGAGTTTGAGTAAATTCTGGGAGTTGGTGATGGACAGAGAGGCCTGGCATGCCGCAGTCCATGGGGTCACAGAGTCGGACACGACTGAGCAACTGAACTGAGTCTCTCACCAGCCCACACCAGGCACGGTTCTTGCTCCATTCCACAAGAGCTCTGATGAGGTCAGCAATGGCCTCCATCTTGCTGTGCCAGGGATCAAATCTCAGTGCTATTTGACACAACTGACTGACCACTCCCTCTTCTAAACCACCTTCATCGTGTGGCTTCCAGGACAGCACGTTGCCTGGTTCCCTGCTTTACTGGCCATTCCTCTTCATGCCTGGCGCTGGGTCCCGCATCTCCACTCTCTATGAGAGAATACCCTGCAGGTCTGTCCTTAGTCTCTATCCTCTCCTTCTCGGTGATCTCATTCATTCGGTCCACAGCTCCAAATACAACCTAGAACTATGGCTCCACTATCTGTATCTCCAATCCAAACCTTTCCATCCAAACTTCACACTCATTAAACTGTCTACTGAACAATTCCACTTGATATCTGGACATCTCAAAATGATGATCTCCAAAATTAAACTCCTACTCTTCTCTGCAAATCTATTTTTACAGTTCACTCTAAACCACTGTACGATAACTTTATCCTTCTAGCTTTTCTCTCTTTAACTGGTCGATAGGAAATCCTATTCACTCTACTTTCAAAATATAGCCAGAATGCATCCACTTCTCACTATCTTCACTACCACCTTGAGCCAAAACACTATCATCTCTTACCTATTATTTAAAAGGACTTTCATCATTAAGATCACTACATCTGTACTTGTGTGCTCCCAATCATGTAGTAGCTACAAAAGGGCAGGACAACCCACTCCAGTATTCTTGCCTGGAAAATCCCATGGACAGAGGAGCCTGGAGGGTTATAGTCCATGGGGTCACAAAGAGTCAGACAGGACTGAGGTAACTTAGCACAGCAGCTAGAGAATCCATGCAAAATCTAAGTCAGAACATGGCATGCTCTTCTCAGCATCCTCCAATGGCTTCCCATCTCATTCAGGAGTAAAAACCAGCCTTCCAATGACCTGTAAGGCTCTCCACAATCTGGCCCCAAGAAGACTACAGGCTTCTTTGCTGCTCCTGAACATGCTTCTGCCCCAGGGCCTTTGCACCTGCTGTTCTCACTGCCAGAAATACTTTCCCCCCAATACTGACATGGCTTGTGCCTGCTCCATGAAGTCTTCCTGGCTGCCTGGCACCCAACCATTTCCTACTCTAGCTGAGGGGACCCTCATGTCTCAGGGCTCATCTCTTAGGGTAATCCTGTGAGCAAGTGTCCCGTGGATGCCCCTCCACACTCCCCAAAATCCTTTCTCTGCAGCCTTGGGCCCTTTCTGAATAAAAGGCTTAGAAAGTACTTTTCTTTCTAAACTGGCTGATCTGATATGGAATCTGCAAAGACTTTACTATGGGCCGGGCAGTCAAACACTTCTCCAGCTGGCCCCCAAAGTCCTCCCTTGAGGTTTGGAACATCTAATTCTGGGGCTTCTCCTTCGGTTCTCCCCAGGACTCTATCCTTGAGCCTCTAGAAGATCCAACAGAGTCCAGATCCACCTCCTTCTGCACTTGTGGATTTCCATTAAGACTCTATCACCAGATCTGAAAGCCAGCTCTCAACTTTCCTGAGTACTGTTCTAAGTTGGCCTGTGGGCCTACTCTCACTAGCTACCACAAGGCCTCTGGATTCCTGAAGCCCAAACAACAGGTTTTCAACACTGTACATTTCCTCCAGGTATTTTAAATATCTTCTCCTATCTATCTCCAATCTCTCTGGGCCTTGTAGAATTCTAAACATTTCCACTTCCCTTTGTACTCAAGGGACAGATGGAACTACATTGTCAGGAAGTGAGGTGGAAGGGAGGGGTCATATCAGTGGGAAGGGAACCCAGGAAAATTTTTTTTTTCACTTTCCTCAGCAGAGAGGGAATACAAAACTTCAAATTCCCTGTGCTACCCAGTGGGCCATTCACACTAAGGAACTACCATTCCACACATACACCACAGCTCCCATGGATGGGATCCTCCAGTTAACTTTACATCATGTTGCTTTATCAAGACCACGCAAGACTGACCCCTTGATCAATAGCAGTATACCCTGAAGACAAGGACTCTGATTCTGCAAACAGAAGAGGTTATTTGGTTCAGGAGACGTACAGTTCAGGGACATTCTACTCTCTGGGTCTGAAACATTTTTGTCATGTATATCTCTTTCTCTCTCTTAGACACACACACATGATTAAAATAACCTCAGTACAAATGAACGTCCTTTTCAAAATGAAGAAACTGGAGCAACATTGATATCACCAAGCAGAGCAAGCACAGACCAAGGGTAAAGAGGCATTACCCTGAGCTCTGTTTAGTCTACGTATCACCAGTATTCCCCTTGCAAACTAGACCAAGGTTTATGTTTATTTCTATACTCCCAAGCTTATAAAGCCTATTTCTCTAAAAGGTTTTTCTTGTATCTGAAAGGCTTTTCAAAAAAAAGTAATCTTCGGATTGTATGGCATGCAAAACATATCCAGCTGGCTGGCAAATAAACATGCGAGGAGACAACCATGGCTTCATGTCCCTCATTTTTGCCTTCTGCAACTTTCTTTTATGGTACTTTCCCCATTCCGGCTAATTCACAACAGTTGTCCTTACCACTTAATTGGTTTTCAAGACTTAAAAGTTTCCTACAGTCTTTTCGCCAATTTGGGGCGATGATGTGACAGCGGTACCCAACAGTAGAATCCAGCACGTGTAGATGTGGATGTGTGGTGTGGGGAAGGGCAGCGGCTACACTGTGGCCTAAGGAAGGCGTCATTCTGCCAACACATCAACCATGCAACAGGTGAGCTGATTCAGAACTGTCTCGCCCTGTTGATTGGAAGAGAAAAGCCAGACAGCATCCATTTAGATGGCGATCATTCCACCGTTACTAGACTAATAGGGACCAACGCTGGTGAAGTTCACAACTAGTTAACAATTAGTCTCTTAATTTAGTTCCAAGAAATCTGTGTGCAATTCTAAATACCAGTTTAATAAAACAAAATTTGCTAAAACATGACTTCCACACGTCGTTCATGCATCTCTCAACTTTAGACAGCTTCATCATTGACAAATCTGATCCAGCTTTGCACAGGCTCCTTCCTAGCATACATTAATGCCAAACAAAGGACTAAGAAAAATAAATCATCACCAGCCCAGCCCTGGGCGGAGTATACACTACCCAGCCTGCCAGGAATGGGAGTGGAGGGGTGCGACTTTCCAAGTCACAGAGGTCTGAGAAGATCTGGAAACCAGACATTTGGTATTCCTTATGAGTAACGCCAGCCTGAACGTGCACAAGCCACCCTCTGTAGGTACTCTACGCCCAAAGTCCCTGCCCATCATGCCTGCACCAGTCTGCCCATTCATCTCCACTGCCTGTGGAAACCCTGCTGCTGTTCATCTAACGCCACGCTACCAAAAGACCACAAGGTATGGTTCTCCTGAGATGTACTTTCCCAGCATGGTAACTGTAGAATGGAGGCAGAGAGAGGATGGACACTTGAACATCATCACAATCGATGCCCCGAAAAGAAAGTGCACCCACACACACCAGGCAGCGTGGAGGCTGCGGACTGAGAACCAACTCGCCCAACATGTTGTGGGCACTTCACCTCTCACTGTCTTGGTTTCCACTTTTATTTCACGTGCACAAAGTGCTTACTCTGAGTCAGGACTAGTCTAAGGTACAATTATCCTCACTTTACGGCTGAGGAAAGAGACCTAGAGGGATGAGGTGTTATGATTTATAATAATATATGTTTGGTTTTCATCTACTGTTCCCCGGCATGGAGCTCCTAAAACCCTTGGAATTTGCCAAGTAAGCAGAGCGACAAAGGTGTCTTTTGTTATGTTAATGAGGTGGCTCCGCCTGCACCTAAGGAGGGGAGCACTTTATTAGGGGGTTGGAACTTTCAGCCCCACCCTCCTGACCTCCAGGGAGGAGGAAGGGCTGGAGGTTGAGTTCACTCGGCAATGGCTAGTGATTTAATCAATTGTGCCTAATGTATCAAAGCCTCCATAAAAACTCAAAAGGATGGAGTTTGGAGAACTTTGGGGTTGGAAACCACATGGAGATTTGGGGTCGGGGGTGGCATGCTGGAAGAGAACATCAAACTCGAAACTCTTCCTCCATACCTTGCCCTATGCATCTCTTCTACCTGGCTGTTCCTGAGTTGTATCTTTGTATAATACGCTGGTAATCTAGTTAAAAAAAAAAAAAAGCAGCAGCAGCTTCTCCAAGTTCTGTGAGCCACTACAGCAAATTAATCAAACCCAAGGCAGGGATTGTGGGAAATTCCAATCTATAGCCAGTCTGTCAGAAGCCCAGGGGACACCTTGGACTTGGCGTGGGCCATCTGAAGTTGGGGAGGCAGCCATGTAGCACTGAGCCCTTAATCTGTGGGATCTGTTGCTATCTCCAGGGAGACTGACAGAACTGAGCTGACTGGTATCTGAGGATGGTTTGATGGTGTGTGGGGAAAACCCCTACACACTGGCATGGGGAGCAGAATGTTAAGTATTTTGCACAATGTACAGCAGGAAATGGTAGAGAAGGACTTAATCCCATCCACTGGGATCCAGACTCCAGCTCTAGAATCTGTTCTGATTTATTATACTATGTTCCTTCTGGGTAAAAACGGAGAGCTCATCTAGCTCAAACTTAGAAAATGTTACGAACAGATTTTCAGATCACACCTATAGAAACTGATATAATAGATCCGGCCTGAGCTCAAATTTGGAGAAGGAAATGGCAACCCACTCCAGTATTCTTGCCTGGAGAATTCCATGGACAGAGGAGCCTGAAAGGCTACAGTCCATGGGGTCACAAGAGTTGGACATGACTTAGTGAGCCTCAAATTATATTTTTACAAAGAGATTCTCCAAGTTACCTTGATGACCAGCCAGGTTTGAGAACCCAGAAAGTTCCTTGTAGACAAAATCATTTGATTCTAAACTTATACCCAAACACAGGAGGGGGCTGGCCCTGCTCCCAGGGCCCATTACTGTGGGGGCTCAACCTTGACCACGCTCTCAAAAGGCCGTTAGAACTCTGGTTCTGACCCACTGCCCACCTGGATCACCATTCTACACACAGCTCTCACTGGAGGGGGTTAGCAGCTACCCCACCACTGCACTTAAAAGAGCTACATGTATCCAAGACCCCCTTACAGACCATGAGTAACTAACACTCAGCCTTCAATTCACACATGCCCTCACATGCCTACTTCCATTTGACCCCCACACCCTTGTCAAGTAGCTTCAGGACCTTAGTCTACAGCCACCCTTCTCTATGGAGTCTTGCTTTAACAACTAGCAGATCTCAGTACCCAGTGTAGTATAGGTCAGCCTGTATTTCTGGGGTTAAGTTATAAAGTGTGCCTTTAAGGCAAAAGTCAAGTGTAATTAAAAATCACTCATAAAAATCCCTTAGCAGGGCCTGGGCCCTTGAGAACTCAAAAAACCAAGAGTTAACCTCTTTGAGCAAAGAGTCGGATACGACTGAGCGACTAAACTGAATTGAACCTCTTTGATGTCTCTTTGCATTACCACTATAGCTCCCCCTTCCCTGGAGGCAGCAGAGAGCAATGTCTACAGTAAGTTTAAGAAGTGCAGACCATTAAAGGGATTTCTCCCTCTCTGCCCTGAGCCAGGGAAGTTGATTGCACAAATTAAACTGAGCGTATGCTATGGCTCCATTTTATTCGCAAGGCATATTCAAAGTGCTATCAGGCAAAGAAATGAACATAAGACCCCTGCCCTCACATAACCTATTATCCACCTGGGCGGGATTAGCCCATACCCTGAAAATGGCAGACAACAGTTAAATATTACACAANTATGCTATGACTCCATTTTATTCGCAAGGCATATTCAAAGTGCTATCAGGCAAAGAAATGAACATAAGACCCCTGCCCTCACATAACCTATTATCCACCTGGGCGGGATTAGCCCATACCCTGAAAATGGCAGACAACAGTTAAATATTACACAAATAATACAAAACAATCAGAGCTGTCAGGCACATGACAGGAAGGACTACAGACATTCAAAGGAAGAGGACGTGATGTAGTATGGATTGGGCTCAAAAGGCTTTCATGGAGAAAGCTAAACTGGTTCTCACAACATGATGATGTTCTTCAGGATGGACTGACCTGGAACTAACCAGCATTCCAGGGAAAACTGACCCTGTCATCTAAGCACAGGATAGTACATTCTATTACATCTCCAGTATCTATCTTTAAAGTGCCAGGACAGTGTCACTCTGTCTCTACTAAGGGAATCCATGCATCCCAGTTCCAGTACTACTTGGTGACAAAGCTTAAATCCTGATACTACTGATAGCACCACCAACTCAATGGACACGAATCTGAGCAAATTCCAATAGTTGAGAACAGAGGAGCCTGGTGTGCTGTAGTGCATGGAGTCACAGAGTTGATGAGACTTAGAGCCACTGAACAACAACAATATTGCTATGCTAAAATAGGGAATTATACAACTAAGAACACAGTAACTGATTCTTTAAAATAATATAAAGCTTTTTTACATGAGCATTTCACCTGACTTTCCTGACGTTATTATTCATATCACAAACTTTTTTTGTAAACCCTAAGTCAAGATTTTATGGACTCACGAGACAAGCCTGTGTTAAAATTAAACTTGTCTATTTCTGCTTTCTTGCAGAGTCCTAAGATCTCTTCTAAGTCTCCCTGCCCATTTTGGCTCTTTCTCCACTCTCAGGACTCAAGGTGACCGAGACAGTCCCTGGACGATGGCCCTGGGCCACATGGCACTCTGAATGAATGCAAGGAAGCGAGTGCTTAGGTACACATCCTGCACAGAGTTCTGATCCCCAGCTGGCTCCTCACTGGGCTTTTTCAGAAGGGGAAGGAATGACAGGCAAAGAAGGAAGGACCCAGAAGCTGATCCAAGGCCAGCTGGACTAAGTGTCCATAGGAAGAGAGACCAGGCACAGATATTTAAATAGACAGCCCTGACCCACGTGGGGAGTGGTTTAATAAATCAACCTAACATAGTACATTTCCCAAACTCAATTTCTCCAGGTCTGAAGGACACGTCTGACTTTTCCTTTTAGAGGTGAAATGAGCATGAGTCAGAAATGCCAAGTTCAAATCCAGATTCTGTTAAGATTCTGCTTAAGCACGCATGAGACTATAGATATTTCTTTAACTTTCAGCTTTAGTTTCTTCATCTATAGAGTTTCTTTATCTAGCTGGACTAGACGATCTCTAGTTCAGTAAAACTGATTTAAGAGCAAGAGCATCACAAGTGTGAGAAACACCAAGAGTAAACCTTATGGAGTCAAAACAGAACCAATAGTGGGCCTGCTGGGCCTCAGGAAGACGGTGGAGACCAGGGAGTTCCCAACAAGAAAATGTCAACTGGGATAAGCCCAGCATCAAAGATATAACTTAAAGATCTATTCCTTCTGGATTCTGTCCTGCAATCACACACAGACTCAGCTCTTCCCAGAAGAGTAAAAGGGGCCGAATCACAGGATGGACATACCCACAGATGTCATCCCATGCTTTCTACCTAGTTGGGGTGACTCAACCTTAGATCCTGACCTCAGTAACTCAGCCAAACTTCTTTAATATCTAGCCTAAAAAGCCCAGTGAAGTTTTATGATCTCTATTTCAGTTTTACAGTCCCCAAAATTTTAGGAATAGCCAGTGGCTCAGATGTAAAGAATCTGCCTGCCAAGCAGGAGACATGGGTTCGATCCCTGAGTCAGAAAGATCCCCTGGAGAAGGAAATGGCAACCCACTCCAGTATTCTAACCTGGAAAATCTTAAGGAAAAAGTCAGATAAGACTTAGTAACTAAACAACAACAACAAACATGTTTTAAGGCTCTCAGATACAATATTATGTTATATTGATTAAAGTTCAAATGCTTTGAAAATGGGGTTCATAAATGTGATTAAGTTTAACTTACCCAATGCCAATAACCTTCAACTTCACTCTTTGGCAGAGTGAGACTCACAGGATGTTTAACACCTGCAGAGTCACAGGCACAGAGGAGGAATTCAGTTACTGCTTCTAAATGCATCACCATTAACAACTACCATTTAGTCAGCAAATACCCATGCCAGGCAGGAATTAAGCACTTTGCACGTTATCTCTTAACCCTCACAACAAGCCTTTTGAGCAGTAATAGGTCCATTTTACAGATAAAAACACCAAGGCTCAAAGTAACAGCTGCAAAATACCAAGAAGGAATTTTGAGCTTAGGTCTCTCTCACCAGTGCCCTGAAATACTCCCAATAAGTGCAGAGTTTCGGAGGCTGGCCCATAAGCTGTGGGGTCTCAACCTTAATGGCTGTTATTTACACCCACATCCTTTACTGACAAAGGTGATACTAATATGGGTATGGCCTGTGTGTACTAGTTCTCCCGGGTGAGGCCAGTGCTGTCAGATTACTTCACCAAAAGAAGGTGGGGGCGTGGCACCTGACATAAATCACAGCCCCCTAGAGTGAGCTATTGCCACGCTCCCAGGTCCAGAGAAAGATACAGTTCCCTTCAAGTGGGCCACTCCTCTCGGTCAGTCCCTAAGAATAGCATTTCTAGAAGGCATCAGCCCCCAAACACAGGCTCCTTCTTACATACCTGCAGCAGGTCTAACAGCAGAGAAGCCCACCAGCAAGAACAAGNAAAGATACAGTTCCCTTCAAGTGGGCCACTCCTCTCGGTCAGTCCCTAAGAATAGCATTTCTAGAAGGCATCAGCCCCCAAACACAGGCTCCTTCTTACATACCTGCAGCAGGTCTAACAGCAAAGAAGCCCACCAGCAAGAACAAGTTTGAGCAAGCACACCACTAACCTTGGTGACAACAGAGATCCTGGCTGAAACTACCTTTTGCAAATCTCCACCCCCACAGATAACTATCCGTCCCAGTACTTCCCCTTCACAATGTTTGCCTGAACCAGTATTTCAAGGAAACCACCAGCTTCAGTAGAGGACTGGTGCAGAGAATGCCAAGGAGAATACATTCCCTCTGCTGGCCTGTGGTCATTTCTGCACTAACAAGTTCATTCTCCATATGGGTGAATGCTCATCTACACATTCAAGTATTCAGAGACACCTAACATCATCCATTAACTGAGTTAACAGAAACCACCTTTCATTTCAAATTTACAGCATCACAATTATTTCTGCTGAGAGAAAATAAAGAGTATAGGCAGCTGCTCAGGCCTGCAGACCACCACCCCCCGCCCCGCC
>SJYV01012936.1:0-19310 GCA_006410875.1 Neotragus pygmaeus | reverse complement strand
GGGAGGAGGGAGGGGGGTTCAGGATGGGGAACACGTGTATACCCACGGCAGATTCATGTTGATACATGGCAAAACCAATACAATATTGTAAAGCAATTAACCTCCAATTGAAATAAATAAATTTATATTTAAAAAAAAGAATGTATAGGGGCTTCCCAGGTGGTGCTAGTGGTAAAGAATCTGTCTGCTAATGCAGGAGACATAAGAAACAAGGGTTCTATCACTGGGTTGGGAAGATCCCCTGGAGAAGGACATGGCAACTCACTCCAGTATTCTTGTCTGGAGAATCCCATGGATGGAGGAGCCTGGCATATTGCANGGTGGTGCTAGTGGTAAAGAATCTGTCTGCTAATGCAGGAGACATAAGAAACAAGGGTTCTATCACTGGGTTGGGAAGATCCCCTGGAGAAGGACATGGCAACTCACTCCAGTATTCTTGTCTGGAGAATCCCATGGATGGAGGAGCCTGGCATATTGCAGACTGTAGGGTCACAAAGAGTTGGACACGCAACAAGAATGCATTTAATAAAATAAAGTATGCAATTTTCCAAGAATGTTTTTGAGAAGGTAGTAAATAAGGAGAGATGTATCCTCCCTGTTATTAAAAATTACTGTAATCCAGAATCTTCTTCTCAGGGTTTGCTTCTGGGGAACCCAACATGACACAGTTATGAACAGTCTGTCCCTCAACCATATTTTAATGGGGATGCCAGAATTCAATTTCAAGACTGGCTTTTAAACAGATAAGAGAGCATGAAAGGAAAGTGACTTTAAGCTAAGGAAAGTGACTTTAAGCTTTTTAAAGCTATATGTCATTGGCCAACTGGGTCTCAGATGGGCTATGGACCCAGGAAGCAGTCCTAATGATCCCTTTCCCATTGTCTTTTACCTGGGCTCTGCTTTTTAAACATCTGCCTTTGTGACCTGGTCCTCTTTCTTGGCTGGATCACTTGGCTTGTTTCTCATCCAGCACAGCTCCTTCCCATTTTGTTTGTAGTTCTGTGAGCTGGCACCCCTCCTGGTGCTTTGTTCTAGCTTGGCCACCTTTATGTCCCACTTGGTTCTGGCCCAAGATCCACCACTTTCTCTCCCTTGTCCCATTCCTACAGGCAGTTCCAAAATTCTAGATTTAGTCACAGACTCATTCACAATCTTCCTCCTCCTTCCCTGGAGAAAACTGCTTCCAGGGGATTCTGACAAGTGGCTAGACTCTGAGTGATCTGGAGTCTGGGGCCATGTCTTATTTAGCTGTCAGGCACTGGCACTGTTAGTATCACTATAGTTGTATTACCTTGTTAGTACCACGGTCTAAGTGGCTTAAACAATAGAAATTTATTTCCTCATGTTTCTGAAAGGTAGAGGTCCAAGATCAAGCAGTCAGCAGGTGTGGTTTCTTCTGAGGGCTTCTCTCCTGGGCTTATAGATGGCCATTTTCTCCTGTGTCTTCACGTGGTCTTTCCTCTGTATATGTCAGTGTCCTCATCTTATAGGGACACCAGTCATACTGGACTATGGCTAACCCCATTGATCTCATTGAACCTTAACAACCTTTTCAAAGACGCTATCTTCAAGTAGTTCCATTCATAGTTTCTTCAGTGATGCTTACTGTCTAGCCAGTAGAGAGTGATAGGGTGGTAAAGAGGAGTTCAGTGAATGACCTGCTGACTTAAGCAGTTGACAGGAATGTTCTGATCCCTAGAATCCTCTGGAAAGGAAAGGATGCCAAGCATGTGCCTCCTGAAGGAGCTTCTCCAGCACTCCATTTGCTGAATGATTAGTATCTCTTTCCAGAGGGTACCACAATCAGGGTATGACACTACTGAAGTCCAAGCTATCTAGCTTGTCAGCATGTCTTTGTGTATTATATGTCTCCCAGGAAATGCTTGCAACTGACTTACATGGAAATAGCATTCTCCCTCTTGCTCAATTCCTGGATACAACCCTTTCCTTCTCTTGTGTGGCTGTGACTCATCTACTTTCAGTATTATCTGCAGTGCCAAGAGCCAGCATTCTGCAAGGTGGCAGCATGGGGGCAATGGACCCATCTCTGACCTGGGCTTTGTTCTACTCCATTCTGCCACTGAACTTGAAAACAGGGATTCTGGACACTGGCTGTGTGGGAAAACCACCTGGGGGGAGGCTCTTTAAAAAACCATCAGTGTGATTCAATATCCACAAATCAATCAACACCCTATACCACATTAACAAAATGAAGAAAAAAATCACTTGATCTTCTCACTAGATGCAGAAAAGGCACTTGACAAAATTCAACATCCATTTATGATTAAAACTGACCAAAAAGTGAGTATAAAGGGAACATACCTCAACCTAATATAGGCCATATATGACAAACCCACAAGTAACATAATACTCGATTAGGAAAAGCTGAAAGCTTTTCCTCCAAGATCAGGAACAAGACAAAAATATCCACTATTGCCACTTTTCTTCAACACAGTATTGGAGGACCTAGCCATAGCAATCAGACCAAGCAGAGAGAGAGAGAGAGAAAAAAAAAGAAAAGGCATCCGAATAGGAAAGGAAGAAGCAAAATTGCCACTATCTTCAGATGACATTATACTATATACAGAAAATCCTAAAGACTCCACCAAAAAGCTGTTAGAACTAATAAGTGAATTCAGTAAATTTGCAGGATACAAAATCAATATATAGAAACCTGTTGCATATCTATATACTAATAGCAAACTATCAGAAATTAAGAAAGCAATATCATTTATCATTTATGATTGTATCAAAAATAATAAAATAGCTAATAACTAGGAATAAGATATTTGCAAATGATATGTCCGGTAAGGATTCAATACCCAAAATATACAGAGAACTCACACAACTCAAAATCAAAACCCCAAACAATTCAATTAAACATGGGCAGAGGACCTGAATAAACATTTATCCAAGGAAGACATACAGAGAACCAACAGACACATGAAAAGATTCTCAACATCACTAAATCATCAAGGAAATACAAATCAAAATCGCAAAGAGATATCACCTCACACCTGTCTGAATGGGTCTTATCAAAAGATAAGAAATAACAAGAGATGGAGAGGGTGTGAAGAAAAGGGAACCCTCATGTACTGTTTCTGGGAATGTAAACTGGTATAGCTATTAATACTATGGAATCATAATACTATAGAAAACAGTATGATAGTCCCTCAAAAAATTAAAAATAGAACTACCACACAATCTGGCAGTTCCACTTCTGGGTATTTATCTGAAGAAAATGAAAACTAACTGTAATTCAGAAAGATACATGCACCCCTATGTTCATAGCAGCACTGTTCACAATAGCCAAGACATGGGAACAACCTAAATGCCCATCCACAGAGGAATGGATACAGATATGGTACATATTCAATGGACTACTAATTGGCCATAAATAATAATGAAATAATGTCATTTGCAGCAACATGGATGGACCTAGAGGGTATTATGCTAAGTGAAATAACTTGGATATACAAAGACAAATACCATATGATTTCACTTATATGTGGAATCTAAAAAACAAATAAAACAAAATAGGAAAAGACTCAGATACAGGGAACAAACTGGTGGTTGCCAGAGGTGAAGGGGTCAGGGGTTGGGCAAATTAGGTGAAGAGGATTTAGAGGTACAAACTTTCAGTTGCAAAGTAAGTCACAAGGATGCAATTTATAGCAAAAGGAATACAGTCAATAATACTATAATAACTTTGTATGGTGACAGATGATGACTAGACTTATTGTGATCAATTCATAATGTATTTAAATGTTAAGACATGGTGTATACCTGAAACTAATATAATATCATATGTGGACTATACTTTAACCAAATTTTAAAAAATAACAACAAAAGTCATCAATGTCAGGCTACATCCCTGATCAATCAGGTTGGCATTAGAGGTGGGGCACAGACACCCCTATTTTCTAAAGCTGTCAGCGAGATTTCATGTGCAGCAGGGTGGAGAATCATCACTTTGATCTGAATCTCACTTTCCTCATCTGTAGAAAAAGATGTTGGAATCTGATGACTCCCAACACAGTGTGCTATGAGCTACAATCCTAAATTCTATTTCAAAATTACCAGGGCACATCGCCCTCCAATATTTCTTCCGCTGATATAGCTACTAAGATTTTCTTCCCTATGGCATGATTACAACAATCGCTGATGTCTCTCTCACTATTTAAGGTTTGGTAGAAAGTGAAGTGATTTTCCCCTCTAAAGAAACTAAAAGTGAAAGGGCAAAAAATAACTCTGTGTTTACTGAATGGGAAGAAAACTACTATGATATCTCACACACTAGCTGAACTTGAACACTCTATGGTATGAAGTTCAATGCCATTTCATGTCTCTAATCGCATCCCTTGAGCACAGAGGTCTGAGTAGCATCACTGCAGCTGGAGAGAGCAGGAAACACACAGAACTGAGCCAAATCAGTTTTTTGTTTTTTGAAAAAGAACATGTCTGGGACTAAAAAAAAAGTTCAGATCAGAATCTACCAAGTAAGCCTAGACTAGATATGAGTAGGCAGATGGGCAGAGCAGAGGCCACAAGGTCCTCCCCGCAGGCCAAATGCTGAGCACTTTGGTGGAGTTCTCAAATAAGATGCTAAGATTCCATGCTCGAATTACTTAACAAAATCCTCCTTGGATGATATGTAGCAGGTCTTCTTAAGGTAAAACTAAGTGGTGAGAATAATTGAGATATACTGATCAACAGTGGTCTGAAGAGACTCTTTCTAACTATTTGATAAATGGATTTTTAAAAAATTATCCTCTGCTAATCTGATAGGTCCAAGCACTCAGGTCATGGACTGCATGGGAGTAAAACCTGTAGTTGACCTCTACCAGCCAGGATACAGTGTTTTCCAAAATTGTCAGTAGTGAAGAGAAAAGCTGATGGAATGAAGCTCTGACAAAAGTCTGAATGTGGGTCTAAGATCTTCCAGAATGTATGAGAAGCTTAACAGACTGATTAGGAAAATAGCCAGCAGTTATTGCAATTTGCATGGACAGCAAATGGCATTCAGTGACATCTTCAATGATTCCATGTGATCAGACCCCAGAGGGGAAAATAAAATCAAGGCTAGATAGAGGGTTTTGTCCACGACGGACAGAAGCAAGCAGACAGAATGCATCTACCTGAGTAAGAATCAGAAAGCTTGGGGTCAGAGGTAGAATTGAGAAAGCTAGGCTCAAAGACTGGGCTCCAAAGGTTGAAGGACTCTGTGAGACTCTAAAGTGAGATAGAAACTGACTCAGGATTCTAGCAACAAAAACAGAGTGGTTGGTAAAGAAACATCCGGGCATCAGGGGCTTTCTGATAGGGTGACCAACTGTCCTGGTTTGTCTTGGACTTTCTCAGTTTTAGCACTGAGTCCTACACCCAGGGTAATCTCTCAGACTGAGGATAATGGGGACAGTAGAGTACCCTACAGCTGTATAATACTGAGCCAAGACCAGTGGTTTTCTGAGTAAAAGGAGGCCTATTTTATGGAAGATGTAAAATGACACTGTTGACTTCAAGGCAAATGTCATAGAAGGGCTAGGGAATCAAGAATGCTCCTTATAGCTACCATACCAGACCATGGGGCTTTTTAAATGTCCTTTCAATCTCTTTGGATTTCAGTTTTTTTATCAGCAAAATGATTACTTGGCTTTCAATCATTTTTATTTTCCTCTTTTAAGACCAGCAGATTATTTCTTCAANGGGCTAGGGAATCAAGAATGCTCCTTATAGCTACCATACCAGACCATGGGGCTTTTTAAATGTCCTTTCAATCTCTTTGGATTTCAGTTTTTTTATCAGCAAAATGATTACTTGGCTTTCAATCATTTTTATTTTCCTCTTTTAAGACCAGCAGATTATTTCTTCAAATGAAATCTTAGCCAGAAAGGAATATACCCAGGAGCTAATGCAGAGCCACTGAGTTGAAGTCAGGTTGGGGACCTATAACCCTGACCACTTTGCTCTATATTCAACCTTACCCCCTTCTGCACCAGACAGCCCCTGAGACATCTGTGTGGAGCCTATACTGCTCTGAAGAACAGACCTTTAAAACCACCAACTGGATGAGCATCAGGTTCTCTCTGGGTCAGAAATTCCATGATACCTTGGCCATCTGCAACATTATCACTGTTTTTCAGAACTGGATTAGCTGCCTCTCTTTTTCAGAGTACTGGCCTCAATATCTCTGTCTCTCCAACACACACACTAGTCAGAACATAGTCAAGGAATCAGCTCAATTGGGCTTTGCTTATTCTCCAAGTCAAATAATGTACAGAAAAGATCATGTCTGGATTGCAGGAATATGGGCAACTGATTGCTTGTGGTGTGTCTGTATGTGTGCATGTGTGAGAGTGCCTTTCTATATTTTCTATAATTTGAATGTAATACTTATCTCTGGGGCTCGGACGTGCTTTTGCTTGGGCTATTACATTTGACCTACTATCTCCCCCTGCTCAGAGACTTTTTCCTTGGCCCCTCCCCTTTGTCTTACATATCTACTTTGACAATGCACTTCCCTACTTTAGCTTGCAATGTGAGTTTTATTATTAGCTTCAATGTCCCCTGCTTTCAGGGGACCGATCCAGCCCTAAGACACCACATTTTGTTTCCAGTGGGTATCTCCAGGTGCTAATAACCTGGTGAAGTCCTCTTGTTTACCTGAAAATAGCTTAGTAGTCACTCCCAGCCATAGCGGGTGACCTACTCCTAGTTGTGTTTCACTGTAAAGAGGATGTTCTGATGAAGAGGAGACAAGTTCTTCAATTTGTTGACTCTAAATAGTATACTGTTTGGTCTCCCTGAGGATAAAGACCCTCCNGCTTAGTAGTCACTCCCAGCCATAGCGGGTGACCTACTCCTAGTTGTGTTTCACTGTAAAGAGGATGTTCTGATGAAGAGGAGACAAGTTCTTCAATTTGTTGACTCTAAATAGTATACTGTTTGGTCTCCCTGAGGATAAAGACCCTCCAATTGAACCTCTAACAGTGCCAAAGGATTTGTTCTTCCCTCTGCCATGTAAAGTGTTTTGGATAGATGTTGACGACATTATTGCCTTAAAAGAATCAGGACCACTGAGTTATAATGAGATCCAGATAGTACATTGGAAGGTAGTAGAATAATCAGGTGACAGCTGTTTTTGGGGGGCTGCCGTCTATAGGGTTGCACAGAGTCGGACACGACTGAAGTGACTTAGCAGCAGCAGTAGCAGCTGCTTATGAGTAACATTCCATACTCTGGCAGCCAACTCAGTTTCAACCATTCTTATCTTCAGTTACCTAGTACCTTACTCATGTCTGACCTGGTTCTCCTGGTCTTTTGCTTCCAGTATTATAAGGAACAATAGTTTATTATAAGTAATAATAATTTATTATTATAAATTTGCTTCCAATTTATGACCTTGGCCTATTGGATCCAATCCTTCTTGGTGTCCTTATCTGTCAATAACCCTTGCATATTACAAACTATCCAATGTTGCTCCATGTTGATCCTTAAGGAAAGATGGTGGTGGACAGATGTGACTCAGGAAGAAATATTTCACCAATGATTGATTTTGAGACTTTCAGCCTATAACCCAAACTCTAAACCTCATTTTTCTATATGCAAAACAGAAAAGAAGAACTGCCTCATAGGACTGTTGTGAAGACTAAATTTTGATATTTATCAAATATTTGGCATGATGCCTACCAATTAAAAGGTGCTGCCTATTATATAGAACAGGACTAATGAAACTGTGATTTATGGACCAGGGCTAGTTTTTTCATTGCTGGTCTGTGATGGAAAAGGGAATACAAAAATTGAGAGTTACCATTCAGAAACTTTTAGACTAGAAAATTCCTTTTTAAAAACGATTCAATTTCCAAGTATACTTAGAGAAGCCCTGATATAAACGAGACTTCAGTTGAAGAAATATCTGATGTAGAGTTTTGCATACTGCTGGCCAATTACCTTCATGGTGTTGTTGATCCTTGAAAGTCCTCCTGTAACACCATTACATTTGCGAAGAACTTTTTTCCCCTTTCTGCTCATTTGTTGGTGTCTGTTAAAAAAAAACACACACATGAACGTTAACATTTGTTCAAAACATAACTCGGAAAATCTGTTTCAAAGCATGCAGGATGCATTCCAAGGCCGATTGACATTTCTGATTTGTGTTACCCATGCCATTTCCCAAAGCTGTCAGGGGATAATTAAAAGTCAGAGGGGAAATTTAATTCTCTCCATATTAAGGTATAGTGGCTGTAGTAGAGAGAAAGCATTAACATTTCCAGGGCAGGAGGAGAGGAGAACTTGATTAAATCCAAAGCAAACAATCAATCCTAGGCGTATGCTGTGGTCACTTTATCCATTGGCTTCAGGACAAGAGCAGCATTCAGAGCGCAGTCTTTTTCAAGGCATTGGCACCAGGCCATTCCTGAAGCACAGTCATTATGCAGACATTTAATTAGTGCATTTTGCATGATTGCCTATGGCCACAGGCAGGGCAGTGTGCCATCTAGCCCTTTTTAGGGTCAACTGATGGCTGGAGAGGGGGCCAGCCTCCAAAGTCATGGTAAATTTGGTAAGGTTAGGGACTCCATATTACTTCCATTTTTAAAAATATATTCCATGTCCAGAATAGAGCCTGGAACATAGTAGGCACTCAATAAAATATTTGGATGAATACATAACTCCAAGGTCGCCAAAGCTAGAATCCCTCCAGAAATCTGGTTCCACCCGCCATGTCTGGTTCGAGTAAATGACTGAACCAGGATTCAAACATAACATAGAGTTCAAGGCTCATTCTACTACAGCATGCCGCAGAGATGACATCAGAAACAATTGCCATGACCTCCATAAATGCAGTGGCCCCACAGTGCCCCCCTCCCCAGACTCCATGGGACTGAGTTAGCCCTTACTGCTCTCACTCTTCCCTAAAGAGGGGTATACAGTGGTGCCTCTTAAGCTTATTACCATGAGAATAGAACTGGACCCTTCTCCTATGGCAAATAGGTCCTCCCTCTATCATCCTCTACAGAATGTGTTCTGGCCATGTCTTGAAGAACATAAGCTGGCTCTCAGGAGTACGAAAGGAGACATTACTGCAATAGATTGAAGTATAAAGCCAAAGTGGAATCTGGTACTAAAAATCCATTCCAGTCTCATCTTTATCCTCCTTGTTTCAACAGCCTCATGTACTATATGACCCTTGAGCATCTTTCACTTGAATTTTTAAAAATACAGTAAGAGAACTAACAGTGTTTAGTTTAAGTAAACATGAAAGCACTTTCCAAGTAAGTTGACCTCCTTTCTTTGATCAGCCAAGAAGAATGTTTAAGATGAGCTCTATGCTGTACCCTGAAGGTTGAAAAATTCAGACTTTGTTATACTGAGAGAGCAAAGGACTTGCAGACTCATAAACCCTGAGTCCTTTTGTTTGTCATCAATAATCTAATTTAGTGGCTTTATAAAGGGATGCTAAGGACTTAAAAAGTTAAGAACAGGGTTCAGGAGAAAAATAGGGATGAAAGCATTGGTTAAGATTGGAAGAAAATAAGAAAGGCTAGAAAGGAAAAGAAGCAAATCAAGACAAATCGCCAGTCCAGGTTTGATGCAGGATACAGGATGCCTGGGGCTGGTGCACTGGGATGACCCAGAGGGATGGTATGGGAGGATGGAAGGGGGTTCAAGATGGGGAACACATGTACACCCGTGGAGGATTCATGTTGATGTATGGCAAAATCAATATAATACTAATTAAAATTAAATAAATTTAAATTAAGAAAAAAAAGAAATAATGAGCTAAAATTTCAAATCTTGCTCCTAACTAGTGCCTCTTCCTGGACTAAAAGCTATGAAAAGTATAAAGAATGAATTTCTCTGTCATCTTTACAGGCAATATGTCTAACACTTACCTAAATAATTATATATTAATTAAAAATCAAGTACAAAGTCATAATGCAGCATAGAAAACATGTACTAAAACTGATAAGGAAGAATAGCAAGTATCTTGCAAAACAGAGTTCCCAGGAACTCTGTGTGTGTGTGTGTGTGTGTGTGTCCTTTCTGTTGATGTACTTTAACTGATATAAGTGATAGATTTTTCTTCATCTGCAATTTTTATGCTATGATTTTTAATTTTTTAGTCTTTCCTCTATTGTTTATCCATATATTTTTTTGTTTTGTGCTACAAAAGCTTGGTTTGCAACTTTTCTATCCATTTCTTATTGAGGTATACTTAACATACAACATAATAATATGTTGTAATAATACTGACACAGTATTATTACATTATTACATTACATTATTATTAATAATATGACATAATAATATTATGTCCAACATAATAATTCAATATTTATATACATTGTGAAATGATCACCACAATAAGTCTAGGTAACATCTGTTACCATACATAGTTACAACATTTTTCTCTTATCATGGGAATTTTTAAGATCCACCCTCTTAGCAACTTGCAATACAGTATTATTATCATAATAGCAAATATGTAATATACTATTGTTAACTATAGTCACCATGGTGTATATTATATCCCCATAACTTATTTATTTTATAACCGGAAGCTTGTAGTTTTGACCTCCTTCACCCATTGCCTCCTCCCCCTACTTCTGGCAAACACCAATCTATTCTCTGTATTCAGGAACTCTTTTTTTTTTTAATTCCACATATAAGTGAGATCATATGGTATCTGTCTTTCTCTGTAGCATATCTCTGTATCTGTCTTTCTCTGTCTTTCACATAGCATAATGCCTTCAGGTCCATCCCTATTGCTGCAAATGGTAAGATTTCATTCTTCTTTATGCCTGAATAATATTCCATTGTATATTTTCTATCAATTTTCAATTGAGATATAATTCACACATCATAAAATTCACACTTTTGATATACACAATTAAATGGCCTTAGCATATTTGCAAAGTTTTGCAACTATCACCACTATCCAACTCAAGAATATTTTTCAGAGAAGGCAATGGCACCCCACTCACTAAAGCCCCATATGCATTAGCAATCACTCCCCATTTTCCTCTCTCCTAAGTTGCTGGGAAACACTCATCTATTTTCTATCTCTTTGAATGTGGCTTCAAAAAAAAAAAGCCACTAGCAAATTTCTGCTCAGCTTGGAGGGGGCTGATGGAATAAATATTCCAACTCTTTCCTTCCCAACTCTGATCTCTTGCTGATGCCTATTGGCTGAAATCACCTGGAAACCAGTTGTCAATAAAATCTAATTTGTGTAGCCCATTGTCAACAGTCTCCAGAAGCTGGAGGGACAAAAGAAAGTGCCCAATGGCCCTATAGATTCTTGATGAGGAGATATTAGGAAGAGAATGGATTGCCAGATGGAACTGGAAAGTAGGTGTATGAAATCCTGGTGCAAAAAGCTATGACTCTATGGTGAAAGGACACGCCCCTGAGGATAACAGGTCTATTCAACACAATGGAATCAAGGGGTCTTAAGTCCACATTAAGATTGCTTTCAAAGTCTTTATATATTAAATAACAAAAGATTAATCATGGCAGCCTTTCATTTCAATTTTTAAGTGGCTTCTGGAGACCAAAGAAAATGATTTATCATCCGTTATTCACATTTTATTTTCATTTTTATCCATATCAGTGTGACTTTGTATACGTGACACTGACAATTGCATTTACCCTTTCTTTATGGTAACCTATAAATAAACAGAAAAGCTTATTTTCTAAATATATGATGGGAGCCTGTGCAACTAGATTTATCTAGTATTTACTTAAAAACGGATTTAGTTTTACAATATAATTTGGCCTTATCTTGAAAGCACTGCATTCCATAACAAAAATAGTTTTCCTTAAAAGGAGAAAGAAAAATGGTTACTCAGTTGTTTCCATCTCTTTAGTTGATTACATTTCTTGGTGTGCTGGTCAAGAAGCAAACACAACTCAGTATTTTCCACAGAGTCAGTCTTATGATTACATTAAATTATCTCTAGCTCTCTTCACAAATTTTCCTCTGACAAGAAAACCTTTCCTTTGTGTCAATTTAATTCTCCCCTCATTCATATTTAGCAACTGATCCAAGTCATTTGGCATGATTATTCAACATGCTTTTATTATTAAAGTTAGGAACTTTAAAGTTGAATTAGGTTTTCTTTCCAGAAGCTCATATGATAATTTCCGGTCTGAAAAATAATAGGATCTTGCTTTCTTCACCTATAAATATTTTGGATACACTATCCATCATCAATGAAAAATATCTTTTTTTCCCTGTTTTCCTAAACTAATGTGAAACATTGAATACAAATTATAATCCCCTCCTTGTGCTCAGTTGCTCAATCATCCCACTCTTTGAGACCCCATGGACTGCAGCCAGCCGGGCTCTTCTGTCCATGGGATTCTCCAGGCAAGAATATTGGAGTGGGTTGCCATTTCCTTCTCCAGGGGATTTTCCCCTGACAGAGGGGTTGAACTCACATCTCCTGCATTGGCAGGCAGATTCTTTACTACTGAGCCACTTGGGAAGGCCACTATCCTCTCTTCAGAATTAAGTACATTATTAAGTAAACTATTATATATAAATGGTCTCATGTGACTGTGATAGTGGAAGCATTTATTCAAGAATAACAATAGCTTACATTGCCAGAGTCCTCAAAGTTTATATGGCCTACTAACCCAAGATCCCCTGGAGAAGGAAATGGCAACCCAAGCCAGTATTCTTGCCTGGAGAATCCCATGGACGGAGGAGCCTGGTAGGCTACAGTCCATGGGGTTGCAAAAAGTCGGACACGACTGAGCAACTTAATTAACTAACTAACCCAAACAGGGGTGGTAGACAAGGAAGGTGACACATCTCCTATTTTATTGAATGGAAACTGGAGTGCAGAGTAATTTTTCTATGATTTTAGAGCTAGTAAGCAGGAACTAGAATTTGGATATCCATCTTCTCAATTCTCAATATCATGTGCCATAAATGTACAAGCCTGGAGGGAAATAAGTTTTATGACTGACTCACATGTTTTTTTGAAGGTTCTCTTAATGGAGATTTCATCCATTTTTCCCATCCAGTTTACCAGGATTTCCCATCATTTATGTATCCTAGATCCATCCATGGCTACTATGACTGTCCTAAAACACAGAGATAAACCATCTCTGGCATATTTTAGACAACAGCCTTTATATTCTTGAGGGCAAGAATTACATCGTCCTTTAACATTCTTATATGAAGTGAACTAACTCCAGCATCTTGGTCGCTGAGAACCTGGAGTTAAGTGGTGGAGTGGGGTGAGAGGAGGAAGAGATGGTAAAGGGAAGGATGAGGAGGAGGAGGAGGAGGAGAAGAGAAACTTTTGATGAATATGTTGAACACATTAATCCTATTTAACTCTTTTCCCCTAGCATTTAGTAACTTGTCAGGATGCCCCTCTGACTTTCTACTTCCTTTGTTAACTCTGCTCGTCTTCATCTTAATTTTTCTTTCTGTTCTATTCCAGTGGGGTGTCATAGTATAGCTTTAACCCAGATGATATGGGTACTATTCCTGGCTCTCTATAGTAAGATTTTTTTTTCACTTTAAAACTTACTTTTGTCTCAAATTAACATTTGTTGTTGTTCAGTCACTAAGTTGTGTTTGATTCTCTGTGACCCCATGGAATGCAGCATCCCAGGCTATAATGTCCTTCACTATCTCCTGGAGTTTGTGAAAATTCATGTCCCTTGAGTCAGTGATACTATCAAACCATCCCATCCTCTGTCACCCACTGTTCCTCCTGCCTTCAATCTTTCCCAGGATCAGGGTCTTTTTTATTGAGTCAGTTCTTCACATCAGGTGGCCAAAGGATTAGAACTTCAGCATCAGTCCTTCCAATGAATGTTCGGGGTTGATTTCCTTTTGGATTGACTGGTTTGATCTTCTTGCTGTCTAAGGGACTCTCAAGAGTCTTCTTCAGCACCACAACTTGAAAGCATCAATTCTTCAGTGCTCTTCAGCCTTCTTTATGATCCAACTCTCCGTACTGGAACAACAATAGCTTTCATTACATGGACCTTTTTTGGCCAAGTGATGTATGGCCTAGAGGTTTTCCCTACTTTCTGCAATTTAGGTCTGAATTTTGCAATAAGGAGTTCATGATCTGAGCCACAGTCACTCCTGGTCTTGTTTTTGCTGACTGCATAGAGCATCTCCATCTTTAGCTGCAAAGAATATAATCAGATTTCGGTATGACCATCTGGTGATGTCCATGTGTAGAGTCATCTGGGTCTTTGTTATGACCAGTGTGTTCTCTTGACAAAACTCTGTTAGCTGTTGCCCTGTTTCATTTTGTACTCCAAGGCCAAACCTGCCTGTTACTCCAGGTGCATCCTGACTTCCTACTTTTGCATTCCAATCGAGTCTGAGTCCTCAGCAGTGAGAGCACTGAGTCCAGACCACTGGACCACCAGGGAACTCCTTGAAGTGAAGTAAAGTCGTTCCATCGTGTCCGACTCTCTGCGACCCCGTGGACTGTAGCCCACCCGGTTCCTCTGTCCATGGGATTCTCCAGGCAACAGTACTGGAGTGGGTTGCCATTTCCTTCTCCAGAGGATATTCCCCACCCAGGGATCAAACCCAGGTCTCCTGAATTGCAGGCAGATTCTTTACCAACTGAGCCACTGGGAAATCCCATCTATGATGAAAAAGGACATCTTTTTTTGGTGTTAGTTCTAGAAGGTCGTGTAGGTCTTGATAAAACTGGTACTGATATTATTTATTCATATTTACCGATCTATATAGCAATTTCTGTTTACNCTACCAGGCTCCTCCGTCCATGGGGTTTTCCAGGCAAGAGTACTGGAGTGGGTTGCCATTGCCTTCTCCGCTAGACTGTATAGTAACCTTTATTATTTGTTATTATTGTGGATCAAACAAACAGCAAAAATGCAAAAGCTCCTACTCTGGGAAAAACACATAGAGGGACTAAGGGAGAAAATTCAGAATCAAAACCAATTCTGAGAGTGTTCTAGATGCCGACTAAATCTACCGATAAGCCAATTTTCTCCTTCTCTAACATTTTTGTGTAGGTTAAGTCAAAATAAAACAAACACCAAAGACACTAAAGATAATCTCAAATAAATCTATAAAGGGCATCTAGAAACCTGCAAATAGTATGTGAAATGGAATTCAAGCCCTGTTTTTGTTCCATTTTAATATATGCCTCATTTGCCTTGTTTAGTTAATGGCTGTGTTAGTCAGCTTTTACTGCAATAATGCTGTATGAGATAATCCCAAAATCTCACTGGCTTACAACTAAAAGTCATTTTTTACATATGAGTCTATGAGGCAGCTAAAGTGACTATATTTCATGCTGCGCATCTTTTCCCCTCATTCTAGGATGCAAAACATCTTTCCATCTGATGTACCCAGAAGTCCCTGGGATAAGTTCTTCTCTCATGGCAGAGGGCAGGAACCCAAAATATAAAAAGCTCTCTAACAACATAAAGTTAAAATCTTACTTGAAGTATGACAGGAAGTAAATCATATCAGCTCACTTCCCATTGGCCAAAATCAATATTATAACTGCATCCAACTTTAGAACCAGGAAGTAATCCCCTTCCTGTGCAGAGGACATGGTATTTCAATTCAGTTCAGTTCAGTTGCTCAGAAGTGTCAAACTCCTTGCGATTCCATGGACTCCAGCATGCCAGGTTTCCCTGACCATCACCAACTCCTGCAGCTTACTCAAACTCATGTCCATCGAGTCGGTGATGCCATCCAACCATCTCATCCTCTGTCATCCTCTTCTCCTNCTTTGCGATTCCATGGACTCCAGCATGCCAGGTTTCCCTGACCATCACCAACTCCTGCAGCTTACTCAAACTCATGTCCATCGAGTCGGTGATGCCATCCAACCATCTCATCCTCTGTCATCCTCTTCTCCTCTCGCCTTCAATCTTTTCCAGCATCAGGGAGAAAGTTCCTCCAATGAATCAGTTCTTCACATCAGGTGGCCAAAATATTGGAGCTTCAGCTTCAGCATCAGTCCTTTCAAAGACTATTTAGGCCTGATTTCCATTAGGATTCACTGATTGGATCTCCTTGCTGTCCAATGGACTCTCAAGAGTTTTCTCTAACACCACAGTTCAAAAGCATCAATTTGTCAGTGCTCAGCTCTCTTTATACTCCAGATCTGATAGTCACATATGACTACTGGAAAAACCTTAGCTTTGACTAGACAGACCTTTGTCAGCAAAGTAATGTACCTGCTTTTTGACATGTTGTCTAGGTTGCTCATAGCTTTTCTTCCAAGGAGCAAGCATCTTTTAATTTCATGGCTGCAGTTACCGTCTGCAGTGATTTCAGAGACCAGAAAAATAGTCTTCTCACTGTTTCCATTGTTTCCTCATCTATTTGCCATTAATTGATGGGACCAGATGCCATGATCTTAGTTTTCTGAATGTTGTTTTAAGCTACCTTTTTCACTTTCCTCTTTCACTTTCATCATGAGGCTCTTTAGTTCTTCAATTTCTGCAGCAAGCATGGTGTCATCTGCATATCTGAGATTATTGATATTTCTCCCAGAAATCTTGATTCCAGCTTGTGCTTCATNACACACACACACACACACACATACACACACTTGGCTGAATGGGTCTTCAGTACAGTTCAGTTTGTTGCATCAGTCATGTCTGACTCCTTGTGACCCCATGGACTGCAGCATGCCAGGCTTCCCTGTCCATCACCAACACCAGGAGCTTGCTTAAACTAATGTTCATCAAGTCGGTGATGCCATCCAACCACCTCATCCTCTGTTGTCCCCTTCTTCTCCCACCTTCAATCCTTCCCAGCATCAAGGTCTTTTCCAATGAGTTAGTTCTTTGCATCAGGTGGCCAAAGTATTGGAGTTTCAGTTTCAGCATCAGTTCTTCCAAGGAATATTCAGGACTGATTTCCTTTAGGATGGACTGGTTTGATCTACTTGCTGTCCAAGGGACTCTCATGAGTCTTCTATAATACCACAGTTCAAGAACATCAGTTCTTCAGTGCTAGCTTTCTTTGTGGTCCAACACTCACAATCATACATGGCCACTGGAAAAAATCATAGCCTTGACTAGATGGACATTTGTTGGCAAAGTGATGTCTCTGCTTTTTAATATGCTGTCTAGGTTGGTCATAATTTTTCTTCCAAGGACAAAGCGTCTTTTAATTTCATGGCGGCAGTCACCATCTGCAGAGATTTTGGAGCCCCCCAAAATAAAGTCTCACACTGTTTCCATTGTTTCCCCATCTATTTCCCATGAAGTGATGGGGCTGGATGCCATGATCATAGCTTTTTGAATGTTGGATTTTAAGCCAACTTTTTCACTCTCCTCTTTCACTTTCATCAAGAGGCTCTTCTTCACTTTCTGCCATAAGGGTGGTGTCATCTGCATATCTGAGATTATTGATATTTCTCCAGCAATCTTGATTCCAGCTTGTGCTTTATCCAGCCCAGCATTTCGCTGATGTACTCTACATATAAGTTAAATAAGCAGGGTGACAATATACTCCTTTCCCAATTCAGGAACCTATCTGTTGTTCCATGTCTGGTTCTAACTGTTGCTTCTTGACATGCGTACAGATTTCTCAGGAGGCAGGTAAGGTGGTCTGGTATTTCCATCTCTTTAAAAATTTTCCACAGTTTGTTGTGATCCACACAGTCAAAGGGAGAAGGCAACGGTACCCCACTCCAGTACTCTTGCTTGGAAAATCCCATGGACAGAGGAGCCTGGTAGGCTGCAGTCAATGGGGTCGCTGAGTCAGACACGACTGAGCGACTCCACTTTCACTTTTCACTTTCATGCATTGGCGAAGGAAATGGCAACCCACTCCAGTGTTCTTGCCTGGAGAATCCCAGGGANTTGGAAAATCCCATGGACAGAGGAGCCTGGTAGGCTGCAGTCAATGGGGTCGCTGAGTCAGACACGACTGAGCGACTCCACTTTCACTTTTCACTTTCATGCATTGGCGAAGGAAATGGCAACCCACTCCAGTGTTCTTGCCTGGAGAATCCCAGGGACAGTGGAGCCTGCTGGACTGCCATCTATGGAGTCGCACAGAGTCGGACATGACTGAAGCGACTTAGCAGCAGCAGCAGCAGCACACAGTCAAAGGCTTTGGCATAGTCAATAAAGCAGAAGTTTTTCTGGAACTCTTATGCTTTTTCTATAATCCAACAGATGTCAGCAATTTGATCTCTGGTTCCTCTGTCTTTTCTAAATCCAGCTTGAACATCTGGAGGTTCAAGGTTCACATACTGTTGAAGCTTAGCTTGGAGAACGTTGAGCACTACTTTGCTAGCATTTGAAATGAGTGCAATTATGTGGTAGTCTGAACATCCTTTGGCATCGTCTTTCTTTAGGATTTGAATGAAAATTGACTTTTTCCAGTCCTATGGCTATTGCTGAGTTTTCCCAAATTTGCTGGTATATTGAGTGGAGCACTTTAACAGCATCGTCTTTTAGGATTTGCAAGAACTCAACTGGAATTCCATCACCTCCACTAGGTTTGTCTGTAGTGATACTTCCTAAGGCCCACTTGTTTTTGCATTCCAGAATGTTTGGCTCTAGATGACTAATCACACCATCGTAGTAACCTGGGTCATGAAGATCTTTTTTGTATAGTCCTTCTGTGTATTCTTAATATCTTCTGCTTCTATTAGGTCCATACCATTTCTGTCCTTTACTGTGCCCATCTTTGCATGANTTGGCTCTAGATGACTAATCACACCATCGTAGTAACCTGGGTCATGAAGATCTTTTTTGTATAGTCCTTCTGTGTATTCTTAATATCTTCTGCTTCTATTAGGTCCATACCATTTCTGTCCTTTACTGTGCCCATCTTTGCATGAAGTATTCTCTTGGTATCTCTAATTTTCTTGAAGAGATCTCTAGTCTTTCCCATTCTATTGTTTTGCTTTATTTCTTTGCATTGATCACCAAGGAAGGCTTTCTTATCCCTCCTTGTTATTCTTTGGAACTCAGCATTCAAATAGGTCTATCTTTCCTTTTTCCTTTAGCTTTTCTTCTTTCCTCAGATATCTGTTAAGGCCTCCAATCATTTTGCCTTTTTGCATTTCTTTTTCTTGGGGATGATCTTGATCACTGCCTCCTGTATAATGTCACGAAGCTCCATCCTAGTTCTTCAGGCACTCTGTCTATCAGATCTAATCCCTGGAATCTATTTGTTACTTCCACTGTATAATTGTAAGGGATTTGATTTAGGTCATAAAGCAAGAGAGTTCCAGAAAAACATATATTTCTGCTTTATTGACTATGCCAAAGCCTTTGATTCTGTGGATCACAATAAACTGTGGAAAATTCTG
>SJYV01012935.1:0-19729 GCA_006410875.1 Neotragus pygmaeus | reverse complement strand
TTCCCGGGTTTGAACCTAGGAAGACCCAGGAATTGAACCTGGGTCTCCTGTATTTCAGGCAGACTGTTTACCAAAGCCACCAGCTCAAATACTGAAATAGTAGCACTTTAAACAAAAGTATTATAACATTTTAACCTCAAGACCCTAAAGATTCATTTGAGTTATGAATGTTATTGTTTGTTCTCTTTTAACCTTCATAAATTGAAGATCAGTCAGAATGTACTCTGTGGTGTATAAGTCTCGTTTTCCCTTTCTAGCCTGGGATGCTCATGGCCTACATACTATCAGAGCCAGTTTGTGTTTGATGTGTATGATGTTACTAATGATTGAGATTTCTTCAACATCTGCTCCCCGCCCCCCGTTTTTTAAACAGTAATGCTAAATATTCGTGGTTCAAAAATTAGAAAATATGCTCAGGAATAAGGAAAGTAAATAAAAATGTTTTTATTGTACTACTGAAGAATGACCATCAGTTGATTTTTAGTTTAAAGTTTAAACAAAATATGTTTGGTTTAAACACATTCTCCTTTAAGAAACCATAGCCATGTCTGTGACCTAATCTACATAGTGGGTATGTTATAAATATTAAAAAAATATATATTTTTTGAATGTATATAAATACGTATGTGTGGTTATAAAAACATGATTATAGCATTGTTTGGTAACCTTTTTCACTTATTACATTATAACATCTTTTAATGTTAATGAAGAGTTATCTTTGTAGTCATTTTTAATGGTTTCTTTAGTGTTTGTTTAGTATTTCAAAATCTGTTTCCTTGTAGGGCTTAAACACAGTGCTTTGGATGCTCAATAAATGTTTGGAGATTATAAATATGTAATATTTTGAACTTAAAAATCTTTAAAAATTAAGATAATATTATTGTCATTTCACAAGTAGTTATAGTTCACATGTATATGATTACTGTTGAGTTAAGCAATGTTCCCAATAATGGCTTGAGATAAAAGATTTTCTCCATTTTATAAAAAGGACGACTGAGGTGTTGATGACTTAAATAATAAATACAGAGTCACTTGGTGGGTGAGTCAATGTTTGAGTTAGGATTAGAATCCAAGCTAACTCCCAAGCTCTTGCTCTTCTAAATCATTATGGTATTTTGCCCTTCAGAGGAGAAACAGTCCAATGACCCCTTTAATTTACGTTTTATTTATGTAGAATAAACTTGTAACAATGAACCTTACATTTAATGTCTTTCTGTGAATGTGCCCCTGGATTGACTGGGGGAGGTCAGTCAGCTAAATGAGTAATTTATATATATATATATATATATATTTTTTTTTTTCTTACAAGATTTATAGCAGCAGTTCAGATTGGGAACAGATAGGCTTTGTTTCTGTTTCTTATGTCTTTTTATTCTAACTCTTTATCCCATATACTGTCCTTTGAACTGGTGCGATTTAGTTCTCATATCCTAAGCATTCTCCTTTAAAAAACCATAGCCATGTCTGAGACCTAATCTATATAGTGGATGTGTTATTAATATCAAAAATCTCTCCTTTTGGCCAGTAGAGGCCACTGTATGGTAAAGCATTATAACAGAAAGAAAATAAATTGTACATCATTTACCTGATTAGTATTTTGGGAAGAGAAATACACATACACACACACACACAAGCAATATTTTTTCAGAACAGTTTTGTTAAAGTATAACTTACATACCATAAAATCCACTCACTGTAAGTGTATATGATTTTCAGTAAATTTATAGGGTTGTACAACATCACTTATAATCCAGTTTGAGAACATTTCTATAACTCCCTCCAAAATTCTCTGTCTCTTTTCAGTCAGTTCCTCTTTACTGCCCAGCCAGCCCACATTGACTTGTTGTTTATAGATTTGCTGTTTCTGAACATTTCATATAAATGAAATTAAACAATATAGTCTTTCATTTTCTTTTACTTCATCCATCATGTTGTAGCATGTATCAATAGTTCAGTTCCTTCTCATTGCTAAATAATATTCCATTATATGGGTATAGCTCATACTTATCCACTCACCAGCTGGCAGGCATTTGGGTTGTTTTAAATAGCTTCCCTCACAGCTCAGTTGGTAAAGAATCTGCCTGCAAGGCAGGAGACCCCGGTTTTATTCCTGGGTCAGGAAGATCTGCTGGAGAAGGGATAGGCCACCCACTCCAGTATTCTTGGGCTTCCCTTGTGTCTCTGCTGGTAAAGAATCAGCCTACAATGCGGGAGACCTGGGTTCGATCCCTGGATTGGGAAGATTCCCCTGGAGAAGGAAAAGGCTACCCACTCCAGTATTCTGGCCTGGAGAATTCCATGGACTATAAAGAGTCAGACAAGACTGAGCGACTTTCACTTTCAAACAGTTTTTGGCTATTATGAATAATGCTGTTGTGAATATTTTCATACACATATTTGTATAGATATATATTTTCATTTCTGTTGGGCTGATTCCTAAGAGTGGAATTGATTATTTTCTTGGTAGAGATTTCCTGCTTGAAATTCATCTTCCCTTAGAATTTTGAAGTCATTGCTCCATTTTCTAAGATTACCATGGAGGATTTGTTGTTATTTTTTATTCTTAATCTTTTGTATCTACTCCTCCTCTTTCTGAAAGTTTTGGAATCAAAACGGTCTCTTTCTCTGTAGTGTTCTGAAACTTCACAGTGATCCTGGGTGGTCGGGTCATTTTTCATTCATCTTCCTGGATAGTTAGTTGATGGGCTCTTTGGGAATGTATCTTATATTATTTCTTTGTTAGTTCTCAGTTTTCTCACTTCTCACATTCTGAAGGAAATATTAAATCTCCGATGTAATCACCTCACATTTAGGGCCTTCTTATACTTTCCTTTGTATTCCTTTACATATATATACATATATATCTGTAGATAGCTCAGTTGGTAAAGAATCCACCTGCAATGCAGAAGACCCTGGTTAGATTCATGGGTTGGGAAGATCCACTGGAGAAGGGATAGGCTACCCACTCCAGTCTTCTTGGGCTTCCCTTGTGGCTCAGGTGGTAGAGAATCAGCCTGCAGTGCGGTCAGCCTGATCTCGATCCCTGGGTTGGGAAGATCCCCTGGAAAAGGGAAAGGCTACCCACTCCAGTATTCTGGCCTAGAGAATTCCATGGACTGCATAGTCCGTGGGGTCGCAAAAAGCTAGACACGACTGAGCGACCTTCACTTTATATATATATGAATACAGCAAGGAGAGACTTCATTTGAAAAGATTATTGTGTGTATGGGGGGGACTAGTTTGTGGAGAGAGGCTTTTTTAGTAGTGGGAGGAGGAGTATTGCAATAAAGAGACTGACTGCTGTGACCAGAAGAAGATTTCAAGTGTTTCCTCTATATTACATTTTAATATTGTTGATATATAAAAATCTTAACTTCCAAGAGTTCACTCACGTTTTTCTCAGTTTCTTTCTTGTTCTTACTGTCCCCTTCTTCTCACTCTACCCTATTCTGTTCCCTTTCACCTGCTTCTCCCTCTTCCTTTCTTTCCTCTTTTCTCTCCTGCATTTCATCCCCTCCTCTTTTTCTCCCTTTCCAGGGCTTCTGCTCCTCCCCGACCCTTTCTTCCAGCATCCAGTTCTTGATACATTGTTACAGCTTCTCTTATCATCAATGAGGACATGAATTTTGTTTATTTCCTTCTTTTCCATTTTTCCTGCACCTGCAGTCTCTGTTTCCCCCAAACTGCTTTCATCTGTTTTTGGTTTGGAGTGATCTGTATATATATTATCAAAGATATTTGTCTCCATTTGATGTGCATTCATCTTTACAGGCAGAGCTCTGTAAAGCTGATTGGAAGCTGTGTATGCATGAGTGGGGCTGTGCACCACGGTGGGTTTTACTAGAGAGTGAGAGAGCAAGGCGCAGTTTTTCAGCTGCAGCCTAACAGTGAAAAGCCGGGGAAGTGAAAGCAGCGAACAAAAGCAAAGTTCTCTCCCTCCAGGAGCTCCTATTTGTTATGTTATTATTAGCTACAATTCTGCTTCAGTGCTCACCATCGTCTATTCTGGCATTTCTATGGTTAAAATACTGTTGAGACATACTTTGTATCTATACTTTTACTGTCATTTCTTAAAAAGATTATACACATTTATGCCATTTGAGTTTTTGAATCTAAACTTAAAATATTAAGAGTTTTAATGAACTACAAAGGTTGAAAAAATTAACTAAAACAGTATTTGTTTACTACAACTCATTTGAGGGCCATCTCTTCTTTAGTGTGTAACTAATATGTTGCATCTTCAGCTTTTTGACATCTTTTGTTGATTGTTGTTTTTACATTATCTCTTATAAGATACTGTTAAAATCTAAATCAAGGAGTTGGGATTCCCAAGACACTGATAAAAAAAATTGGTATAAAAGAAATTTCTGTGCTTTAGAGGTTTATAGAACTCAGAAATTCTTTTTTATAATGCATGTTCTTGAAGTGGTATATCCCTAAGGGCATTAATGCTGCTTTTTCTTCTCTCATTTTCTCATTTTAGGGAAACTAAAACCAACAATGGCATTCATGTCAGGAAAATTGAAGATTAAAGGAAACATGGCCCTGGCAGTCAAACTGGAGAAGCTAATGAATCAGATGAACTCCAAGCTATAAAGAGAAAAGAAAATATGTTGACTGCTAAGCTCAAAAAGTAAAAGGCTCAACAGTTAAAATTGAATGTTTCTTTTCACCCCCATTATATTACAAGGATATGCTTGTTCTGGAAAAAAAATAGAATTTCTGTATCTATAAGATTTGAAATTGTAATTAAAACAGCTATCCAACCAAACATAAGCATCATTAAGTGGTCCTGTATTTTATATACCATCATCTTCTAGGAAAAGTATTATTGGTTATCAGTTAGGGTCAGGCAGTAACAATAACTCTTTTCATATTTTCTTCTCATGTAAAATGAGACTAGTCTGTTTTAAAATTTTCAGTTTAGGATTATATACTAATATTTTAGGTTTAAAAATTTGTTTTTAAAAAAGATCTTTATAGTGCATTTTCAGAGAAATCATATAATAGACTACTTAATAAATACTGCTTGTGAATATGAATTAAACAAAAACATTTTTTCATTTTGTTGACTACCTTTCTAAATGTAAGTTACCTATAGGAACTAATTGCAGTATAGATCCTATTTTAAATTATGTAAAGATATCCTAAAGTAAAATAATTTCTTTCCAGAAGCATTTACTTGGTCACAGTGTTTTGAGATGGTTATAGGCTGAATGGTATGCCCCTTTCAAATACTGAAGTCCTAGCCCTGAGAATCTTAGAATGTGACTGTGTTTGGAGGCATTTAAATAAGTGATTAAGTTAAAACCAGGCTTTTAGGGTGGGTCATAATCCATTCTCAGAGAAGGCAATGGTATCCCACTCCAGTACTTTTGCCTGGAAAATCCCATGGTCAGAGGAGCCTGGTAGGCTGCAGTCCATGGGGTCACTAGAGTCGGCTCGACTGAGCGACTTCACTTTCACTTTTCACTTTCATGCATTGGAGAAGGAAATGGCAACCCACTCCAGTGTTCTTGCCTGGAGAATCCCAGGGACAGGGGAGCCTGGTGGGCTGGCGTCTCTGGGGTCGCATAGAGTCGGACACGACTGAAGCGACTTAGCAGCAGTAGCATAATCCATTCTGATTGGTATCCTTGTAAGAGGAATTTGGACACAACACCGAAACCAGGGTGGCACAGAGAATGACCATGGGGGACGAGCAAGATGGCAGTCACCTGCAAGCCAAGGAGAGAGGCCTCGGAGGAAGCCGAACCTACTGACACCTTGATCTCAGACGAGCCTCCAGAAGTGGAAGAAATTTCTGTTGCTTTAGCCACCCAGTTTGTGGCAGTTTGTTATAGTAGTTCTAGCAAAGTAATACAATAATTTGTTTATGTTACAAACACAAGATCCTGTGCCTGACACACAGTGGAGGCCAAACAAACTGAAACATAGGAGTTTGGAGAAGAAAAAGGTTTATAACAGGGCCAACCAAACAAGGAGAATGGGTGGCTCATGCTCAGAAAACCCAAACTCCCAAATTATTTTCAGGGAGAAGTTTTTAATAGACAAACTTTGGGGGTGGGGGCTGCAGGGTTTGTGACTTTATTCTGATTAGTTGGTAGTGAGGTAACAGGGAGGTGTTTCAGGAATCTTGATCTCAGCCTGAAGTTAACCATTCTCCATCTGGGAGGGGGAGCCTCAGTTCCTGCAGTAAAACCAAAGGTACTGTTATATATATATATCCCTTGAGGAGGAACCAGGACCCTGCCCCAAGCTTGCACTATTGCTTAAGATTTTTTTTTTTGATGTGGACCATTTTTAAAGTCTTTACTGAATTTGTTATAATATTGCTTCTGTTATATGTTTTAGTTTTTTTACCTCCAGGAATGTGGGATCTTAGCACCCCAACCAGGGATCAAACCTGAACTTCCTGCATTGGAAGTTGAAGTCCTAACCACTGGACCACCAGGCACTATTGTTAGTTGACTACTGCGCCTCGCCTCCCCTCCCCTCCCCTCCGTTCTCTGATTAGCAACTGTTTGAATCTGCCCTTTGTAATTCAGTAAAGGTCAAGGAGGCTGAATGAAGCCTACAGAACACAGGAAGGTTTTATACCTGGGATAGTCACATAAGGTCATGCTTTGTTGCATTTCTTTCTTTAAAAAAGCAAAAAAAAATTTTTTTAATACTCCTACTTTGTGTTGGTGTTCACTGTCCAGACTCTTGAGTCGTGACTCTTTGCGATTGTGAGCTGTGGACTGCAGCACACCAGGGTTCCCTGTCCTTCACTATCTCAGAGTTTGCTCAAACTCATATCCATTGAGTCAATGATGCCCGTCCAAACATCTCATCCTCTGCTGTCCTTCTCCTCCTGCCCTCAATCTTTCCTAGCATCAGGGTATTTTTCTGATCTTTGATGGAGGGATTGAACCCACGTCTCATATCTCCTGCATTGGCAGGTGGGTTTCTTCACCTCCAGTGCCACCTAGGTTACAAGGGTGGGAGTCCTCATAAAGATTAGGCTTCCCTAGTGGCTCAGAGGTTAAAGCGTCTGCCTGCAATGCGGGAGATCTGGATTCAATCCCTGGGTCAGGAAGATCCCCTGGAGAAGGAAATGGCAACCCACTCCACTAAGATTAGTGCCCTTATAAAACAGACCCCAGAAAGTTAGCTGATCCCTTTCACCAAGTGAGGACACAAGTGTTTGCGTTTTCTTGAATTTTATTTTAATGGAATCATATAGCATATATTCTTTTCTGTTTGACTTCTTTCAATCTGCACAATTACTTTGAGATTTATTCTTGTCATTATCTATATCAACAGTTAATTCCTTATTACTGCTGAGTAGTTTGTTATTATGGGAATATACCACAATAGACATTTGGGTAGTTTCCAGCTTTTAGCTATTAAAAATAAAGCTGATATGAATATTCATGTACCAAGTCCTTGTATTCTCTTGGGTATGAAATGGCTGGATCGTATGGTATCTGTATATTTAACTTTCTAAGAAATTGCAGATTTTTTTCCAAATCAGTTGTACTATTTTTACATTTCATTAATAATGTATAGGATTTCATTTCTCCACATGCTCATTAACACTTGATATATTCAGTCTTTAAAATTTTAGCCATTCTAATAAGTATGTATTGGTATCTCATTGTATTTTAACTTCCAAATCTGATGCAATTGAGCATCTTTGCTGTGCTTAGTCGCTCTGTCGTGTTGGACTCTTTGCGACCCCATGGACTGTAACCCACCAGGCTCCTCTGCCATGCCCCAGGCAAGAATACTGGAGTGGGTTGCCATGCCCTCCTCCAGGGGTTTTTCCCAACCCAGGGATTGAACCTAGGTCTCCCGCATTGCAGAGACTCTTTACCATCTGAGCCACTTTACATGTGCTTGTCATGTGTATATCTTGATGAAGTGTCTGCTCAAATCTTTGCCCACATTATATTCCATCATTTGTTTTTATTATTGAATTTTGGGAGCTCTATATATATGTAAAGAACTGACTCATTGGAAAAGACCCTGATGCTGAGAAAGACTGAAGGCGGGAGGAAAAAGGGACAACAGAGAATGAGATGGTTGGAGGGCATCACTGACTCAATGAACATGAGTTTGAGTAAGCTCCGGGAGTTGGTGATGGACAGGGAAGCCTGGCGTGCTGCAGTCCATGGGGTTGCAAAGAGTCAGACATGACTGAGCAACTGAACTGAACTGATATATTTTCAGGATATATGTCGTTTTCAGGTATTTGCAAAAATTTTTGCCCTTTCAATAACTTGTTTTTTTAATTCTCTTACCAGTGATACAACCACCATGAGATGGCCAACGATTTCTTAAGATTTTTTTTTTCTCTTAACAAACTGCTTTCTGCTTTATTTCCTAACTTCTTGACTCTTCCATGAACAGGTTAGGAATCAGCAAATACTTTGAGGTGAAATGGTATGTACAATGATTGACTCCTTCTACTGTGATTGCCTTTCTTCTGGAATCTTAGCCTGTCAAGTCCAAGCTGCCCTGATAGACCTGATCTCCAAAATTTGTATCTCCAGCCCAACCAGACTGTTGAAAGCAGTAGGGTGCTTCTGTGTGGTTTCTATACTTCTAGACACAAATCAACAAAGCTCTGAGAAGGAAAGGTAGCTGAGGATGGAGTATTCACTTCAGTGTGTTTTCCTTCTTGCTGGGTTCTTGGGACTCTCAACTCTTGGTTGCCTGGGTGGTTGCTCTATAACAGATTTATACAGCTTTTTTTTTTTTTTAATGCACATTTTATAGTATTTTTGTGGGAGAGTTACTTGGTTCAACCAAGTACCTCATCATAGCTAGAAGCCTGCATTAAAAAAAAACTCATCAAGATGGAAATATCCTTGAAACAAGTGAGACTGTACTTAAAAAGTTCATTGTGATAAAAACAAATAATATAAAATTTATTCTTTTAACAATTTTAAATGTACAGTTCAGTGGTTTAATTATATTTACACTGTTGTATAACAGATTTCTAGAACTTTTTCATCTTGCAAAACTAAAACTCTACATGGAACAGTAACTTTTCATATTCCCACCCTTGGTCTCTGGCAAACACCATAATACTCTTGTTTCCATGATTTTGATGACTCTAGGTACCTTATACAAGTGAAGTCATAAAGTATTTGTCCTTTTTGTGACTGGTTTATTTGGTGTAGTGTTCACAAGGTTCATCTATGCTGTAGCACGTGACAGGATTTCTTTTTTAAGGCTGAATAATACTTTGCTGCTGCTGCTGCTGCTAAGTCGCTTCAGTGGTCCAACTCTAGCGACCCCATGGACTGCAGCCTACCAGGCTCCTCTGTCCATGGGATTTTCCAGGCAAGAGTACTGGAGTGCGGTGCTGTTGCCTTCTCTGGAATAATACTCTTCCATATGTATATGCCACATTTTATTTATCCATTTATCCATCCATGGATATTTGGGCTGCTTCTATCTCTGGGCTGTTGTGAATAAAACTGCAGTGAACATGGGTTGCAAATACTTCTTCAAGGTCTTGCTTCAAATTCTTTTGAATATACACCCAGAGGTGGGAATTCTGGTTCACATAGTAATTACATTTTTAGTTTTTCAGCTTTGTTTTTTTATGTGGTAAATTCCTTTTTGTGTGTCCTGTATTTATTTGGCTGCGCCAGGTCTTAGTTGCCACATGTGGAACTCTAGCTTCCCAGCCAGGAAGCCAGGGTGCAGCCGCGTGCAGCCAGGGTAATTGTACTGGGGGCATGGAGTCTGAGCCACTGGGCCACCAGGGAAGCCCTCATTTTTAGTTTTTTGAGGAACTTCCCTAGTATTTTCCATTGTGGCGATTTTACATTTCTACCGACAGTGCACAGGGTTTCAGTTTCTCCACATGTGGCAATTAATTGGGGCTTCTTTAGACACATTATAAAAAATGTTTACAGATTTTTTAATTCAGCCTTGACTAGGAGGAATATTTACAGACAAAGGTGTTACGAATCCTTTTTTCTTTGTTCAGAAGTTACTCTCTTTCTTCTGCTCAGTCATATTCTTTCACCTACCTCACGGTAGGAGGGACTGCGGCTTCCCGGTCAGAGTTGGGATCAGGTCATTATGTGAGCACTACATATAGCTGACCAGATATGCTTTAAACGCTATTTACTGTCATTATTTTGAAGACAGTGCTGTAGGAAGAGCACACTACTTGGGATGAATCTGGGTTCCTCCAGCTACTCTGTGATCTTGGGCTGATTTCTAAGATCTCTGTGTCGCCTCTACAAAGTGGCAATGCTAACCCCATCCACTTCGCAGCATCTTTAGGATTAAGTAAATCAGTATTCGCTAAGCACTTAGTGTGAACACCAAGCACACAGAACGTGCCACGTTTGCTAGATAAAGGTGGAGGGCACCTAGCCCAGCCTTACCTCCCTTGTGCCCAGGTATGCAGGTGGTGTTACTGTATGCTTCCCAGGTTTTAGTGTGTTTTAGGTGTTACTCAGCGATCCAGCTCCCTCCACGGGATGGGTGCGTGTGGCTGTAGTTGGATTAGAAACTTCCACCACGCAACATAACTGTGGGTTGCACATCCGTCGATGGGAGGTGTTCTTGCCAATGCCTGGGTGTAGACGTGACTCCACTCAGCGCGTTAAAACAGGTGTCACGCCTGACCAACGCAGTGTCTTGCAAGGAGGTCTGATCCTTGCTTTTAAAAAGGGTGCAGCTGTACAGAGCTCCGAGGGGCAGCGGAGACCGCTGGCCCGGGAAGTGTGACAGAAACGGGTGTTGCCCACTTGAGAACTCACTGGGGATCGTGGCTCCCACACCTGTCGGGCTGCGGAGACCGAGCTCGTGCACGCGCGCGCGCGNCCCCGGCGGGCGGCGGCGGCGGGGCCGCGGCGCGGGGCTGTCCCTCCGGGGCCGGCCCGCCGCCGGCCGTCTCCTGTCGCAGCGGCCGCGGGCGCGCTGCGAGTCTGGCTCGCCGGCTCCAGCCCCAGGGTCTGCTGGAGGTGGGCAGAGGGCGGGAAGGGGAGAGACGAGATCTGCTCTCTTAGTTGCCAAGTCTCCAGGAGGTTACGGGAGAGAGAGGGAGAGAGGTGTTCTCAGAGCTCCGCCCGACTTGTTTCCCCCGCGCGAGGCTCGCCGAGGTGCGTTTTGGGGCGTGTGTGAAGGAACGTGCATCGCTTCGGTCCCTTATTTATTGTTTCTAACGGAGGAGGGCTTTCTCCGAAGGGCTCTTCCGCCCCCCCCACCCGGTCTGAGGCTGCGCACAGTGGTTTGTGTTTGTTATCAAATACGTCGAGATATAGATTTCCCTCGGTAGGAGGAGGTTGGGCTGACGAAAATAAAATCAAAGAACGTTTTGTAGTTTTCTGGTAGTTATCCTTTTTTCTTTCTTTTTCGTTTCTAAAAGATTAAGTGGTGACTTAAAGGCAAGAAATAAAAGATGAATATGGCTGCGATTTTACATATATGTATATTTTGTGTGTGTATATATATATGTGTGTGTGTGTGTATATATATATATATATAACTTTAGAGGGTAAAGTTTTATTTCCCAGACCCCTTAGGATTAACATGACAGAATCTTTTACCTATTAAATAGTTAACAAGCAAATCAGGTAAAAACAGCTTGCCTAGTGTAGATTAGTTAAACTGGAGTGTGATAAACAATCATCTAGCTTTCTGTTCAGGCTAAAACCTTTATTTTCGCTTAAGATATGAGACCTTTCACGACATATGGGGAGAACATGAATGTTAGAACTAATCATTTTCCCCTGTGATTATGCTCTCCCTGTTTTATTAGATGTTTTTCTGCATTCTCTGTTTATAACCTATTGGGTTGTATATGGTAGATAAAATTTTTGAAGTGTCGTGGATGATGTTTCTGATTTATATTATTTATCTTAGTTTTTCATGGATGGTTGCTATGTATTTTTAGATACTCAATAAAGTCGAGTAAGCGCCCAGAAAATTAATTGTTCAGATTTTTAACGCAGTTATGGATTTATATCTTTGCATTAACCTCAGTCTACCTGCTCATTTCTGGAAGGGTTGTTTTTGTTTTTTCCTATTGTGTGAGAATCCTTATTGACAAACTTAAATCTGATGATTACCAAGGAGATTAAGAAAAAAGTTTTGTGGTCACTAAGTTATATCTATAGCTATTTATAGGAAATAGGATCTTTCTTAAAAAATAAAAAGTATTTATCATTCAAATGTGAAGGAATATTATGGTGGAAAAATATTTGCTATTTAAATTTTCGTTAAGTAAGATGTAGAAATTCATCAGAAAACAATATACAGTAGCATCAACTAGGCAAACTGATTTTTGTCATTATAAAGAGGAGACAGTTTAAGTATGCCTGAGTGGTTTTTTTCTAGGAGAAAGAGGTATCCTAGATTCTTGTCCTAGTTTTACATTAACAGATTAATATTATTGCATGCCTAATTTTGTGTATGCCTGGAGTGTACATTATTGTACTCTTAAAACTTAGAAGAGGCTACATCTAACAAAGATCATGTCAGCCTCTTTGATTAGTTCCTGCTTTGACTTCTGTCCTAGATGAGATAAAAGAATTTAAACTCTGCACAGGGCTCCGTGCCTGGCACTGGTAAAACCCTTTAGCAGGATGGCTCTTCCTTTTCTAATAAGGATGGCCCAAAGAGGTTAAGTATAGGAATTTGTTCAGGTTTTAGCATGAATGATGGAATGGAGTTCTAAAACACTCCCATGATTTCAGCTCCCAGATACACACTCTTCATCAGCTCTTCCCAGTTTTAAGAAAGGTAAGCTAACACATTGTATTGGTTTACATGGCTGTCAATTGTGGCATTAAGGTTTAACAAAGAGTCACTGTGTAAACTAAACATTAAGAAAGTGTGGCCTTGCATTGAGAATTGCTTGGCAGAGTTGCAGCTGTGTCTTGACAGTTTTCTGGGATTGGCATGGAGTATTTATTTGGGCTGGCTAAAAGATAATACCTAGTTTTTTTGTCTGTTTTTGTTTTTTGACTGTGATATATAGATATTATTACTATTAAATATTTTGCTTTTTTTTTTTTTACAATTAACAGTACTATTTTAGTTAACCAAAGCTTTCCAGATAATCTTTCATATTTCAACTAATTTTTCTTCTGGTATATTGGTGTTTGCTGCTGCTGCTGCTAAGTCGCTTTAGTCATGTCTGACTCTGTGTGACCCCATAGACGGCAGCCCACCAGGCTCCCCCGTCCCTGGGTTTAGGAAGATGTAAATTATTTCTCACATCTCATGGTTTAAACTTTTTCTGCTGCTTTTGATTATGACAAATACTACTTCCAGAAATTGTGAATTTGTGCAAATCTGGATTTCTGAATGTAGCTGAGTAGTTGATATTTATCAGTTTTCTTTTTTTTTTAAACACTAAGTTGTCCATGGTTAAATTTGATAGGCTTTAAAATCCATAGGCTTTTCTAGTCTTTTCCTGTTTGTTAGTTATTAGTGTGTTGCCATTAAAGGACACTTAAAATGGCCACTTTATGTTACCTGGAACCCTCAAATGACTATTATCATTAGTAATCACCACGGGAGAAGCTGCAAAGTTAACAATTATATTCTTTATATAATTTCTGTGAGTTTCAAGTTCTTTCAGGCAGCCTTTTGTAGACTGGGGAAGCAGGCCTGACTGTCAGAGGTGCGGACAGTGACCTCTCAGTCCTGCCTTTATTGCCCTGCGTTATTCAAGAGTAATACATACTCTGCTTCTCATGGAAAAATGCAGAATTCATTCTTGGATTAATATTCTGCTACCAGATGTATGAGGCTGGCTCTAAAGAAGCTTTTTCTCTTAAATACTGTCAAAAATAGAGAAGCTGAAGACTGGAGAGAAGCCATTTATTTTGAACAGTTTATTTTTTGACAGTTTGTGTTTGTAAAGAAACCTGCTCATAATATTTACTGAAGAGATCCACATAGTTGCCTGAAGAAACCCCACAGGTTTTCTTTTTTGCCTTGAAAAAAGTTTCCATAGAGCTTAACCCTTCTGTGGTACTTCTTGACTTAGCTTCTGATTAGTTGACTTATGGACTTTATTTACCAGCATGATTGGAGAATTCTTTAACTATACTGAAATTGCACTCTGCCTGTGCGCTCCTCTGTTTCCTAGGTAACAAATGCACTCCATAGATTCCATAATGAGGACTGCGGTTGGCTAGTTACAGTGTAAATTCTGTTGTTTGGTAAAGCTTAGTCTCAAATTCAAATAAAGGTCAAGAAACTAAAAGTACTGAAAATGTAAATTTTTGCATTTAATTTTGTAGCCAGTGTCAACAAAGTTTAATACCCTTTTCTAGAGAAAGACAATTTATGCAGCATTATTCGGGTTTGTCTCGCACAGTCTCATGCTTAAACAGTTAAAGAGGTTTTTGAGTATTGCATATTGGTAAAACCAGTGTCTCTAGTGACAAAGAAGATGTATTTCAGAAACACTTTTTCACACTTAATATAAAAAGCAAAGGGATGTGGTCTAGGACATCAATAATTGGTCCTTTTGTAAAACTGAAAGAAAAGTAGCATCAAAAGATGTCTCAAAAGATAAATTTTGCAACTTTATGTGAAAAAGAACTTTTAAAAACTCTAAGAAGCCATTAAATCATTTAAGAAACTTTTTAAAACATTAAAAGTCTTACCATAAAATGGTGCATTTTTCCTCCTAGCTTTTTCCCCTCTCTGATCTGCTTGAATGTGGACTGGCCTGACATCAGGGAGCAGGTCTTCAGGTTGGAGAATAGCTTTCCCTGCCAGCTTACTTTACTCTTGGGCCTCTATACCTCTGGATGAAGGGCAAGAAGTAGTGCAATTGCTAGTGATTGTTACCTGTTTGGTTTTGTGTGTGTGTGTGTGTGTTTTAACCCACACAAATAACTTCCAAAGAATTCCATAAATTGTTGTTTTTGTTCAGTGGCTAAGTCGTGTCTAACTCTTTGAGACCCCATGGACTGTAGCACACCAGTCTCCCCTGTCCTTCACTGTCTCCCAGAGTTTGCTCAGATTCATGTCCATTGAGTTGGTGATGCTATATAACCATCTCATCCTCTTCTGCCCTCTTCTCCTTTTGCTGTCTATCTTTTAATACCCATTGCAAGTATCTTTTCATTTGATGCCTGAAAATTAATTTTTATTTGTGAATCATCAAGGATTCCATTAGCTGACATTAAAAAAAAAATTCTTTTGAATTCTGGAGAATTATCCAGAGTTGCCCCCATTGGGCTTCTCTGATAGCTCAGTTGGTAAAGAATCCACCTGCAATGCATAGATTCTGGTTCAATTCCTGGGTCGGGAATATCTGCTGGAGAAGGAATAGGTTACCCACTCCAGTATTCCTGGACTTCCCTTGTGGCTCAGCAAGTAAAGAATCCGCCTGCAATGCGGGAGATCTGGGTTCAAAGCCTGGTTGGGAAGATCCCCTGGAGAAGGGAAAGGCTACCCACCCCAGTATGGAAACCCTGACAGACTATTTTATAAATAGGGCTCCCTCGTAGCTCAGCCAGTAAAGAATCTGCCTGCAGTGCAGGAGACCCGGTTTCTATCCCTGGGTTAGAAAGATCCCCTGGAGAAGGAATTGACAACCCGCTCTAGTATTGTTGCCTGGAAAATCCCATGGACAGAGGAGCCTGGTAGACTGCAGTCCATGGGGTCACAGAGTCGGCCACGACTGAGCAACTAACACTCCATTTCACTCTCCTTTGCTTGGCTGAATTGTTTTTGGATTATTTTATTTATCTTTTTACTTAATTCAGATTTCAGGAACAGGACACATCTTGGTTGGATTTGTCTGTCTCTTCTTGGTTTTCCTCAAAACTGACCCTTTAACCTTTTCTGTCCTCTTCTAATTGCCAGTATCGCATCCCTTCACTTTTCCCATGTCAATATCTTCCCTGTTTTCCCTTGTAAATACTTGCTGTTTAAACATTTTCATTGCTGAGTATAAGTCAAAGTCACCACATAGAAAAAGCTCTACTTTGGTGTTTTGAGGCTTTGTACATACTGGATTTTTATCAATATCTGTGAACTCTTACCCAACTAGGACACTACTTTCTCTCTCCAGCCTGTATTCATTTGCAAGGGCTGCTGAAACAAAGTAAGACAGACTGGGTCACTTAAACAACAAAAATTTATTCATTTTTTACAGTTCTGGAAGCTTTAAGTCCCAGATCAAGATGTGGACAGTGTTGAGTTCTTCTAAGGCCTCTCTGTTTGGCTTGTAGATACCTGTTTTCCTAAGATATCTTCACATGGTCCTTCCTGTGTGCCTCATAGGTCCTTCCTATGTGCCTAACCTCCTTTCTTCTGATGAGACGACATTCTGTATCCTTAGGACTCACCTAAATGACCTCATTTTATTTTAATGCCCTCTCTAAGGCCCAATCTCCAAATATAGTCTCCTTCTGAAGAACTGGGCATTAGGACATCACTGTGTGGAGTGGGGGGAACACGGTCACAGCTCACAACAGCCTGTTCTTTCACCGGTGTCTCTCATGGGCTTTCCTGGGGGCTCAGATGGCAAAGAATCTGCCAGCAATGCAGGAGACCTGGGTTTGATCCCTGGGTGGGGAAGATCGACCTGGAGGAGAAAATGGCTGCCCATCCCAAGTATTCTTTCCTGGAGAATTCCGTGGACAGTGGAGCTTGGTGGATTACAGTCCATGGAGTTGTGAAGACTTGGACACAACTGAGTGACTTTCACTCACTTTGTCTTTCATGCATACATACATACTTCACTCCATGTGTGTAATTTTATAGTCATTTTCATCTTTTTAATACCTTTTTTACTCATCATTTTTTCACTTGAGTGCAGGGCGCAGTAGACAGCAACATCATCAACTTTGTATGCATTGAAAATAACCAAAATGGGTAGTTAAGGGCTTTGTTTTTATTCACTCTTCATATTATTTTAAAATGCTTTATTTTGAATAGTTTTAAGTAGAAAAGTCTTAATCATTGATTTCAAATGCAAGAGAATCTCAGTGGAGCCAAATATGATGAAACTGCTGATGGTATTTTCTTATGAATTCTAAGAACCTGTTTCTTTTGGTGGTGGTTTTTCAGATTTTGGTCTTGATAACTTGCACGGTAAATTACACACCATTCTGATCACTTCACACCTTCCTTGGCTGGTGACTCTTGAATCTGATAACCACTCAGGGCATCTCTGCTGAATTTCAGATGTATGTACCAACCAGCTGGACACAGTCATATGATATTCCAGAAACACTTCACATTCAACATGCCCCAAACTTGACTTACCTTTCTCTTAAAATCCATGTCTTTTCTTGTATTCCCTAGAGTGGTTCTTTCCATCCATTTTCCAAGTCCAGAAATTGAGGAGTTATCTGTGACTTCTCCCTTATTCTCAGTCCTATTTTCCTTATATAATCAAGCTCCTAAACCAGTCAGGTCCTGCTCCCCAAGATTTCTCAGTTCTGCTCTTCACCCCAGACAAATCACATACTGCTCTGTCAGCTTTGCCCGTCGTTGGTTTAGTTCTACAGGTGCATATGTTCAGTTTATAGCATAAGCCCTTATGTTAAGCCTTCTGTAATCATTTGATAGTCTGAAACTCAGTGAATCCTCATAAATAGCTCATGTGAGTATTATCTCTGTCTTTCATATTTAAAACTATTTATCCATGGCTTTTGTACTTGAAGGTCAGTTTGTCTGAATATAATTACTTGGCCTGCATTTTCTTCCCTCAAGAATCTTAAATATGCTATTCTGTTTTAGGATTTGGCAAATATTTTCTTAAAAAGACCAAATAGTAATTATTTTAGACTTTGTGGGTCATAGGTCACTGTCACTATTATTTAACTGTGCCATATCAGTACAAAAAATCCTCCTGCCAAGTGTCGGAAATGCAAGAGACACGGACGAGTTCAGTCCCTGGGTTAGAAAGGTCCCCTGGGGTAGGAAATGGCAACACATTCCAGTATTCTTGCTTGGAAAATTCCATGGACAGAGGAGCCTGGGGGGCTATAGTCCATGGGGTTGCAAAGAGTCAAACACAACTCAGTGTGAACATGAGCATCCGTGCAAAAGCAGCCTTAGAGAATATATAAATGAACAAGCATGTCTGTGTTCCAGTCAAAACTTTATTTACAGAACTGGAAAGTTGGCTATATTTGGCCCATAAGCTGTAGTTTGCTAAGTCTTCCTATGTTGTATTCTGATTAAAAATGTTGTGGTCAGAGTCTAATACCAGTATGATTTTCTTTGTTTTTAAGTGTCTTATCTTTTTCCCTAGATGCCCAAAAGACCTTCCCCTCATCTTTAAAGGCAGATAATTTTACTAGAATATATCTTAAATGTTGTCTGTTCTGTTAAGTTTTCCAGATACACAGTGTGTTTTATTATGTTGGCTCAATTTTTTTAAATAAATATTTTCATTAGTTCTACATTTTAGTATTTATTCATTTTCATTCTTTTTATTTTCTTTTTTGAGGTCTTCTGTTAAATTTATGTTGGATCTTCTTTGCTTATCTTTGATGTCTCTTCCTTCAAATTCTTTTTAATTTTTTATATTTGCTATATTTTTTCTTGTAATGTTTATTTTCTTGGCTGTGTTGGGTCTTAGTTGTGGCGGTCTTTGTTGCCTCCTGTGGGATCTTTTGTTGTGACGCACAAACACTCCAATTGTAGCACACAGGTTTAGTTGCCCCACAGCAGGTGGGATCTTAGTGCTCGGACCATGGATGAAACCTGTGTCCCCTGCATTGGCAGGCAGATTCTTAATCACTGTGTCACTAGGGGAATCCACAGGTTTAATTTTTTAAGTAACTGCCAGACTTTTCCAGAGTGACTGTACCATTTTATATTCCCACCAGCAGTACATAAGTGATCCAATCTCTCCTCATCATTGTTAGCATTTGGTGGTATTGCTATTTTTTATTTTAACTGTTCTGATGTGTGTTTAATAATATTGTGGTTTTAATTTGCATTTTCTTAATGGCTGATGTTATACATCTTTTCATATACCCATTTGCCATCTGTATATGCCACTTCTGTGAAATGTCTGTTTATGTCTTTTGTCTATTTTCTAATTGGATTTTTTTCTTTGCTTGTTTTACTCTTTTGAGAGTTCTTTATATGTTTTAGATACTTATCCTTTGTCAGAGATTCGGTTTGCAGATCCTTTCTTCCAGTTTATAGTTGTCTTTTGATCATCTTCACATGGGCTTTCACAGAGCAAAAGTTTTAGTATTACCAATTTTTCCTTTTATGGATCTTGCATTTGATTCAAGTCCAAGAACTCTCTGCCTAGCCCTAAATCTCAGAGATTTTCTCCTGTGTTGTTCTGCAGTTAAGTGTATGATCCAATTTGTGCTAATTTTTACTTATAGTGTGAGGTTTAGGTGAAGGTTCATTTTTGCCTGTGGATGTCCAATTGCTCCTGTAACATTTGTTGAAAAGGCTATCCTTCCTCCATTGAATTGCTTTTGCACCTTTGTAAAAAGTTAGTTGAGCATATGTGTGGGTCTATATCTTGGTCTGCTCCATCTGTTTTTTTGAATAGATTTGAGGAGAGTCCAAAACTAAGCTTCTGCCACTATCATGCTTGCTTAGAATTCCTCATTCCTTCTTTGAATGATTTTTTGTTATTAGATTGGATATTATTATTTATTTCCTATTGATTGAAGAGGACAGGTATCTGTTTAGGTTTAAAAAGAAGATAAGCAGTAATTTAACAACTTTTGTAGTTGTCTGTTTTATAATATAACGATAA
>SJYV01012933.1:0-26007 GCA_006410875.1 Neotragus pygmaeus | reverse complement strand
TTTTTTTTTTGCTAATGTTGCTATGAAGGGGAGCCTTGCCTATGGTAATCCTGTGGGGAGAAACAAGTGGTGTAGCCCGACTTTAAGGAACTGAAACCATCCTTTGCCTATAGGCCTCAGACAGTTGTAATGTGATTGTTGATCTTGGTTTGGAACCACTTGCCACAAAGCTGAGAGTTCCCACTGATGAAGAGGAACCCGGTTTCTTAGGAAAACTTTTAACTTACACATATCCTAAATACTTCATTCCAAGGGAAAAAAGCGTGAGTTCGAGGATGAGTTCTCATCTCTGCTCCTATCATTGTTCTTCAGTGTTGCAATCTGGTTCCTAAGGAGGAAGAGGAAGGCAGCCCTGGAGTGGTTTCTTTCTGTACTTTCAACAGAAGAGTGAGAGATGGAACCCGAAGAAGAAAGGATTCGTTACAGCCAGAGATTGGTTAGTATTTACTTGCCCTTTTTTTTTCTTTCAATTTTGAAGCAGAATAACTATTTTGTTTCCATTTGTGAACGTACTGTGATTAAAACTTTTCAGGTGGCTTTTCTCTGCCCTAGAGGAGGAGGGAAGATAATATCTCATGTGGGTTTTAGGCCAAGTAGTTACAGCCGTAATAGTCATCCTGTTTGGAAATGAATTTATAGGTAGCCTTTAACTTCTGCCAAAATGATTGTAAATCAGACGATTTTGTGAAGTACAGCATGACAAGGATTCCTAATCTCAAAATACTGAAATTGTAATAAATCTAACTGATTTAGATTAGAATGTAAATTTTAGGTGCAAAGCTATTTGAGTAAGGATAGTTCTGTATAATTTTTTTTCTTTGATTATGGTGTACCAAGATCTGTGGCTTTGAGCTGGGGAGTAGAACTAAGGTTTGTTTTTTTTTTAAACACAAATCAACATTGATAGCGTTGAAGGGTATTGATTAAGAGAAGGTAGAATACTGGATGCCGATAAAGTTCTGTATTTTGGGAGGGATGTATGTAATCTCTTATGGAAATAAATTTCTACTTAGTAATGATTTGGAGGGAATTGGCTTGTGTCTGCATGTGGATACTTTGTCCTTTAGGCCCTGTTTTCTTCTCAGGGTTTCCCTGATGGAGTTAAAGAATTTGATTTTTGTTTTTCTTCGTCAAAGAGCGCTTTATTAATAGTCACCATATATTCATTTCAGAATTTTGAATTTATGTTTGTAGAGTGGGGAATGAGGAAAGCCACAGAACTGTCTATTATGTAAATTTGGTGAACTGAAAGACTTAGAAGATTAACTAAAGGAATTTATGCTGGTTTTACTTGGCTCTGCATTTTAGACTGAATTTGGAGGAAAAAAATGATTCTCTATAAAGCTTTTTCTGTTGATCTCCAGACTCTTTGAGAATAGGCTGTTTTTCCCACCCACCCCCCGCTTAATGTGACTGTTGAAAAGGTGTGGTGTATGTTGGCAAGTATTAATGTGTCCAGTAGGCAATAATGTTCTGGTAAACCTTATTTCAGAGGTTTACTTCTTGTCTCCCAATCTGTGTTGAGATTATAATTCTTAATCTCCAACTTTTATAACTAAAGTATATCATTAGTGGAATTTTGTACATTTAGGATTTATTTTTTGTTTTGACATTCCTTGAGTTCAACTTTTCTTTGGGAAAAGAAAGAAGATGCTGCAAAACTCTTTCCCAGTTAGTAACTGCTATTTGAAATTCGTTTTTATCGTGTCAGCTGGTAGGATTACTGAGCTGTTTTGTAAATAAGAGATCTTGGAATCTAGTCTTTCAAAACAAGTTTTCAAATTTTTTAACAAGGTAGAAAGGTAGTGGTAAGTGTGATTTTTGTCCTGGTAAGGTTTTTTTTTTTTTTTTTTTTAATTGTAAAACGATTGCTATCTGTTGCACACATTAACCTTTCTCTATCTAGCATATTTTTCCTTCTGGTTTCTGATTTTGTAAAAGTGTGTGAGAGGATAAAGCACAAATTTTGGGAGAATCTTTCTTATAGTTTTGGGTAGTAATCTTGGAGTTTAGAGTGACTGATGTTTGTTTTCCTTTTTAAAATTACATGACAAAATTATATCTGAAGTGTAAATCCCTTCCATAACATAACTTTTGATATGATATTGGTGGCTTATTTGAATGGCAGTGTGCCTACTGAGCTCTTAATGGCTCTGTGTCAGACAATTACATTACAGAATTCTGTATTAGTTATTTGAGGAATTTTAAGACTAACATGAAGACATAAAGGCTAATTTTTACAGTAGTTATAACACTGTGTCTTTTTAAAGTAGGTCAGAGTATAGAATTTAGTTTTGCTTTGCAGTTACTGGCCATGGAACATAAAGTTTGAAAGAGAATAAATGACAGGTATACTAACTTGGTTTTGTGATTAAAGTTTGGTTTCATGCTATATGTTTGTCAAATTGAATTGAATCACCTAGTATATTGATTATAGTGTTAACCGGCTTTTACTTCCATATTGTTTTAGAGGACAGAATCTAAATGGTAATCCATCTGTGACATATCTTCAAAATAGCTTCTTGGGAGAGAAAATGTAGTACCAGTATTAACAGTCTGAGTCCAGACTCATGTTGGAAGACGACTTCTTTATATTGAGAACCTTTCACGTATCCTAAAAAAAAAAGTTATATCCTTACTAATAATAAGAGTATGTATTATTCATGATTGAATAGATCTCTTTAATGCTTTTAACTGACTTGGATTTGGTGAGATAAATTATGTTTATATCATCTTTGTGACAAGTCATCTTTTAAAAAATCAGAAATGGTTTTTAAAAATTGGCTTTTCTTTTGTCAAACTAGTATTTGTGGAGGAGAATTACACTTCTGAAGATGGTATGTATGTTTTTAACGAAAATATTAGTAGTTTTGTGTATAGATTTCTAGAAGAAAGCCAGATACTCTTCATGGCAAGTTGACGTCCCTAAGGAGTTATTAAAGTGAGAGGAATAGAGCCTTCAGTTTTGGTGATGGGTGGTTATTTGGTTGCCCTGAGGTAAAGATGATTTATTTCTGTATTTCTAGTAATTTGGATGTAGGACCTTACTGAGAAACATTGTCAGGTACTAATTATGGAACTTCTGTTCCTTAATTTGGTTTCAGGAGCCAAAGTGTTGGGGCAGTTTTGAATGCTTGTCACAGCCATGTATATTTAAGTGTTCATTTACAGGGAATGTTCTATTTTAGAGCTTCTTAGTCTAAATATTAGTTAAATCCTTAGCAGTTGTAGTTGATGATCTTTTAGGTTTTTGAAGTCACACCAATTCTGAGTAGTTCTTGCTATTGCATAGAAAGTGAAGGGCAAAATAATTACGTTAAAGTAAGTGAGTAAGGTATAGGTACATTTGGTATGGAAAAATTCACTAGCCCCTGCAAAAGGCAACTGTAGAAACAAATGAATGACTAAATTAGTGTAAAAAGAAAACAAAGACATTATACTTCAGACAGTATGCTTCAGGGTAAAAGAAGTTATATATTTTTCTCTTTCATGTTTCTGAATACTTTTTTCTCTTGACTTAAGCTAGTACTGTTATCTGAAGGGAGAGATGCTGATTTACTTGAGAGTTCAGCTTGCTTATCAATCTTGATGATGAAATTAAGAGATTTTCTAAAGGATGTTATTACACTATTGGATGCTCAATCCTGTTACTGTGCCTTATATATGATTCTCTCTGAAGCAGCTGAATCATTTATCTGTTGCAGGAAACTGAGGACACCAAGCCCTTATGATATTCTCATCTTTCTTTGGGTTATCCTTAAAATCATATCCCCCGATTCAGGAGCAATGAAGGAACAGATTCACTCTTTTACAAACAGTCCCATTTTGAATGTACCCTCTGTAAGGTTTTTCTGGCCAGGAATAGACCAGGCAACACAAAAACCTAATTTTAAGCCATTTTTTCCCATAGCTTAACAATTTAAAAAATTATAGCATGGTGTAAATTGATGAATTTGCTTATTTATAGTTTTTCCATTAGACTTAACTGTCAGTTGCTATTGGTGCAAGAGTACATTGTTGCAGTCTCTTTCCTAGTAATATAGGAAAATCTCATTGCCTATTTTTGGTATTCAAAATGCAGATGTGAGGGAGCTAATTTTTTATACTTAAGCATCAGTCTTCCACAGTGACCTGTATTTTGAGGACCCAAATACAGAATGAGGGATGTATTTAAGCCCTATTACTTGTTTTATTTTGCTGAACACTCATCACTATCATACTTAAGTTTGTTTGTGCATATATCTCCATTGGAGTACAAGCTCCTTGAGATTTGGGTCTTTGTTTTTGTTTGTGGTATCTACTAGATGCTTTGAATAGTGCCTGACACATAGAAAGTGCCTCAAAAAGAGAGAAGAAAGTACTCTCAGTCTGCAATATATAGAAAATGCTCGATAAGTATTTGTTGATATTGTGGAAACTCCTCATAAATACTTTTCTATGAGTTTTCTTAACTGCTAGGAATAGATCAAGAATGGAGGAGAGTTTGCTGTACAGGGATGAACACACTGTTGGGGTTTTGGGTTCCGTAATATATACATAAGAACCAGAATGCCTAAGCTCTAACAAATGAAAAACGTTTAGCACACATGCCACATGAACACATTTATAGTATTTAGGCCACTAAAATAAGAAAATATTAGTTAACTGTAAAAGCTCAGTCTGAATTTTAAGTTCTTCCTCAAATCCTGTTAAACCTTCTATGTTAAGGTTTTTGCTGACTTTTAAGACAACTTACAGTTGTGAAGTTGAAAGTGATGGTGGTTGTGTTAATTTCAAGTCTTGATTTTGACTATTAAGTTGGGGAATGGATACATTTGGTATATACCATGCAGAGGGACATAACATTCTTATTTTATGTGTCTCTTTATTTTTCCTCTTGGGGAATGGACGTCCTTAAGTGAAAGTGAAGTTGCTGAGTCGTGACCGACTCTTTGCGACCCCATGGACAGTAGCCCACCAGGCTCCTCTGTCCATGAGATTCTCCAGGCAAGAATACTGGAGTGGGTTGCCTTTTCCTTCTCCAGTGGATCTTCCGGATCCAGGGATCGAACCCAGGTCTCCCGAATTGCAGATAGAGGCTTTATTTAACCTCTGAGCCACCAGGGCAGACCCCAATTTCCTCTCTTGGTCTCACTTTTGGGATAATACTGTGTTTTTGCATTGTTGAAAACAGAGGTTAAAATTCAGTAAACATTTATCATGTGTTAGGTACTAGGCCAGGTTCTTTCAAACACATTACCCTGTTTAATCCTCAAAACAACTCTGTAAGATAGATGGTATAATTTTAAACCTTAATGTTTTTATTCTGGAAATAGAGGCCTAGGGAGCTGCCTTGACTTGACCAGGATCACAAAGTTGATAAGAGGTGGAGCCAGACCTTGAACCCTGTTTCTCCTTTCATTCCTTATCATCTCTCTTGCAGTGTATTTCATACAGGAAAACAAATAGGTACTCCTGTTGTAGGAAGTTGTAAACTGAGTAGTTTATCTTTTTTTGAGGCTACTTTTGCAATTTCTTTTAAGCAGTTAATGTAACTACTACTTAACGTCCTAAATGAGATGGCTACAAATACTTGACAGCCAGCATTTGATCATGTTTCTTAAAAGTTAGTGTGTTCTTTCATTTTTTGTCAATTCTGACTTTATTGCACTTGGTCTATTAAAATAGCAATATTTGTGTAGTTTGTATATATGTCAAGCCTTTTATTTATGCATGTCACTCATCATTGTTTTCTGTTTTAAATTTTAGGTTCATGGGGGTTTTCTCTATCTGTGAGTACTTGGTAAAAACTTAAAGCATAAAGATAAAAGGCAGCAGATAGTGACCAAACCAGTGGTTTTGACAAATACAGTGGTGAAGGAAGGCCTCCTTCAGGTAGGTAGAGAGGAAGAGGGAAGAGGGTGGCCTTGCAGAAGGTAAAGATAGCATAAGCCTTTCTATGGAATGGGGAGTCTGATAAGCTGTTAAGTTAATAGGAAGTAGAAGATTTGTTTTGGGAGGCAGTGTTGATAATGTAGGGAACACATTTTAAACAATTACGAAAGCCTGGTATGAAAACTAGAGAGCCACTAAACTTATGGTTTGTTTTTAATTGTACACTAATTTGATCAGAGTGGTGTTTTCGGAGTAATATTTTTGTAGTTTTATGTCAGGAAGGTGTCTGAAAGAAGATTGAAATAGATTACCTCTTGAGGTGATAGGTACTGCACTCAAGTGCAGTGGGTTCTCAAACTGTGGTCCCCTTACCAGCAAGGTAGACCTTATCTGCGAATTTGGGAGCTGCTTAGAAATGCTTATTTTTGGACTCTGCCTCATTCTTGCTGGATCAGAAACTCTGGCGTTGGGGCCCAGCGACCTGTGTTTTTAACAAGCCAGGTGGTTTTGATGCGTGCAAAAGTTTCAGAACCACTACTCTGGGGTGTAGATAGTAGAAATGAAAAGGAAGGATAGAAGCAAGACACTTGGGCAATGAAGGACTGACAAAACTTGCTGTCTGATGGATGGCAGTGCATTTTGATGGAAAAGAATACTTGACTGGGGATCATGAGCCCAGAATCTTTGTACAAACTGCATTACCAACTCTAGTTTTAAACAAGAGAACTGACCTGCTATTGTGGGAGTTGTACTGCTAAGTGAATTCTGAGGATTCTGGAGGCAAAAACAAATGAATTAAGGTGGGCTCTGGGATGATCTTGATTATCAGGAAGATCAGTGGGAGGGTTTTTAAAAGAGGGAGGTGAGAATACTGGTGGATATTTTAGACAGTTGGGACAGATTTATTTAAAGCAGAGATTCTCAGCTCGGGGTGATTTTTGCCCTGTCAGGGGGGACATTTGGAGACATTTTTGATTGTCAGTCTAGGGGTATTTTAGTGAGTAGAGACTAAGGATGCTGTTAAAACATTCCATTAAACATTTCCTACAACAGAGAATTATCCAGTGTTAATAGTGGGAGTTTGAAAATTCAGATTAAAAGAGAGATTCAGTTGGTGGGTTCTGGGTCTCCATCCTGATTATCTTCTGTTAATCTTAAAGGTTTAAGTCCAATGCGTAAGATCTTGAAATCATCTCAGATTGCATTTTTTAGGGCTTTGCCCAAATAAGCATGAAATGGTGTTTTTGTTGTTGAATTTTCACAGAAGAGGCTTCATGGTCATGACAAGCCCTCAACCTAGTTGCAGATTTCTTTATTACTCCGTTTAACTTACTCCCTGGTGACTCAGATGGTAAAGAATCCACCTTGTAATGTGGGAGACCTGGGTTAGGAAGATTCCCCTGGAGAAGGGAACAGCTACCCACTCTAGTATTCTTACCTGGAGAATTCCATGGACAGAGGAGCCTGGCAGGCTACAGCCCATGGGATCACAAAGAGTTGGACACCAGTGAGCGACTTTCACGTCACTTACGTATTCTAAGATCAACTAATGTGGGTAACCAAAGTAAATACTTACTGTCTTGAGATCAATAATAAAGTTACAGTAAATATTTTGATAACTCTCTTTGAAGAATAGAAAAAAAAAGATAAAAGGTGTGGTATTGACACGAGCAAATATTGAAATATTGTTTATTACCCTGTGGCTGAATATCCCATGGCCCTTCCTGAGAAACAGTCTGATGAACTGGTCATGGCCCTCAGTGTGAATTTAAGGTAGCTCCAATCTTATTCATTTCCTTGTATCTGGATCACAGAAGTTACAAATGCTTTTGTGTTAAAACTCTTTTGTATCATCTAGCCAGCCCTTCCTTTTTTTGACAGTAACTTCGAGAGAATGTAGATTTGTAAATGTAGTGCTTGTTTTGTAGTAGTTTAATCATTTCCAAAGTATGTTTCTATTTTTTGACTTTTGGTCATCTTATTGTTTTGATAATCATAATTCTGGGAGTTGCTAGGAAATGGGGATAGTGTTGCCATGTTACACAATTCCAGAGGGTATCATTCACATTTCTTAAACTTTGTGAATGATGCCATTGGGGGGGAAAAAAAAGATGCCATTGGAGTTGCACAATGTGCAAAAGAAAAAAAACCAAAAGGGGCACTTTTTGGGTGCATGAGATAAGGAAAAGTCACATTGTATATTTGAAACAGAGGGAGAAAGTCCTGTCTGATAGATAGTAGTACACATTAATTGAGTGTATATTGTGTGCTTAGTACTAGCATTTTACACATATTAACTAATTTAATTTTCAGCAACCCTTGAGGTAGGTTCTATGATTCCCATTTTCTGGTTTGGAAAGTGAGGGATAGTGCAGTTAAGTAACTTAACAGAGGTTATAAAGCTAAGTAAGCTGAGCCAGTGGCTCAGACAGTAAAGAATCCGCCTGCAGTGCAGGAGACCGGGTTCAAACCCTGGGTCAGGAAGATCCTGGAGAAGAGAATGGCAACCCACTCCAGGATTCTTGCCCGAAGATTCCTGTGGACAGAAGAACCTGGCAGGCCACAGCTCGTGGGGTCGCAGAGAGTCGGAGACTACTGAGCGACTAAGCATGCATACAGCTAAGTAGGGAAAGAGCCGGGATTCATAGTAGGCAGTCTAAGATATACTGCCTCTTCTTCAACTTCGCTGGAGTAGAGCTTGTAAATGTTTTGGTATTTAGGATGTTCTCCAAGTCATCTTTCCTCATTCAGGAGATTCATTCACTTAAATGTTTGCTGAATGCTTAATCTCTGTCAGGCACTTAACTTGGACCTTGCTTTTTTAGAACTTCCAAATAACTGTGGTTTCAGGTAGTGCTGGATACTTTGAAGAAATTAAGAAAGGGGATGAAATACTTGTAGTGTGGGGATCACTCCTTGAGCTTGGGTCATTGTTAAAGGCTCCCTGAGAAGATGATGTCTTGTAACTGAGACCTGAGTGATGCGGAGCCAGTCTTGTGAAGTTCAAGGGCTTGAGTGACCAGATCTGGGTCAGCAGAGCTCTAGGCTGAGGGGCCAGTTGATGCAAAGCCCTGAGGTAGGAATGAGAAAATGTTTCAAGCACTTAACCACATGTCACACACCAGGCAGAGCACTTGGGATACAGTGATGAGCCAGAGAGGCATGGTCCCTCTGTCACAAGATTACAGTGTTAGGGAAGTCAGATATTAAATACTTAATGCTAGTGATGTTAGTTATAGTTACACAAGGGACTATAAAGATAAATATAGGATGCAGTGAAGGTGGATAATAGAGTGACATAATCTAAACTTCAAGAGTGCCAGCAGGCGTTAGAGAACACCTTTTCTTGAGAAAGCTTTTAAAGCTGACACCTGAAGGCTGACCATGAGGTAACCAGGCAAAAGGGAGAAGTGATTATCATAAGCAAAGCCCCTGCCTCCCCCCACCCTACCCCCGCCGAAGTTGAAAGGAATCTGACGTTTGAGGAACCTGCCAACCAAATAAAACCAGAAAGAACAGTGTAACTGGAGAGAAGTGAGTGGTGGAGACAATTAAAATCTTGACAAGGATATCAGGGGTCAAGTAGGGCTTTATTGTGAATGCAGCAGAGGAGTATAACATGCTAGTATCAGTAGACTAATATCAGTAGCTGCCGTGTAGAGAAAGGATCGGGAGAGACAAGAATGGATTTGGTGAGACCGATGGAAGCTACTGTGGTTCAGTTCAGCTGCTCAGACGTGTCTGACTCTTGCGACCCCTTGGACTGCAGCACATCATGCTTCCCGGTCCATCACCAGCTCCCGGAACTTTTTCAAACTCATGTCCATCGAGTCGGTGATGCCTTCCAACCATCTCCTCTTGTCGCCCCCTTCTCCCGCCTTTAGTCTTTCCCACATCAGGGTCTTTTCCAGTTAGTTCTTCACATCAAGTGGCCAAAGGATCAGCTTTAGCATCAGTCCTTCCAATGAATATTCAGAACTGATTTCCTTTAGGATTGACTGCTTGGATCTCCTTGCAGTCCAAGGGACTATCAAGAGTCTTTTCCAACTCCACAGTTCAAAAGCATCAATTCTTTGGTGCTCAGCTTTCCTTATAGTCCAGTTCTCATACCCATACATAACTACTGGAAAAACCATAGCTTTGACTAGATGAATCTTTGTCAGCAAAGTAACGTCTCTGCTTTTTAATATGCTATCTAGGCTGGTCAAAACTTTCCTTCCAAGGAGTAAGCATCTTTTCATTTCATGCTGCAGTCACCATCTGCAGTGATTTTGGAGCCCAAAAAAGTAAAGTCTCACAGTTTCCACTGTTTCCTCATCTATTTGCCATGAAGTGATGGGACTGGATGCCTTGATCTTAGTTTTTTGAATGTTGAGCTTTAAGCCAACTTTTTCACTCTCCTCTTTTACTTGCATCAAGAGGCTCTTTAGTTCCTCTTCACTTTCTGCCATAAGGGTGGTGTCATCTGCATATCTGAGGTTATTGATATTTTGTAAATCCAGCTTGAGCATCTGAAAGTTCACAGTTCACGTACTGTTGAAGCCTGATTTGGAGAATTTTGAGCATTACTTTGCTAGTGTGTGAGGTGAGTGCAATTGTGCGGTAGTTTGAACATTCTTTGGCATTGCCTTTCTTTGGGATTGGAATGAAAACAGTTTAGGTAAGATAAAATGCTAGTATGCTTGAGAGGCTGAGAGTGGAATTATGGAGGTCTTCACAAACATTTAGGAAATAGAGTCAAAGGACTTTGGTTCGTTGGTTGTATGAAGGGCACAGTTAATGGGTGTATACAAGCATATACTCCAAGTTTTTCTCTTGTGAATGGTTCGTGCTGGAGTCCTTTTACTGAGATACAAGTCACTCTGAAGGAAGAGCAGGTTTGGAGATTGAAGGGAAGAGCTTACATTCAGTTTTGAGTAAGTTTGGATAGATTGAGTGTGAAGTATCCATGAGACATCATGGTAGAACCGTTGAGCAGGTTACTACTGACTATAGTTCTGGGCTTTAGTTAGTTTTAGTAGCTCATGTCTGACTCTTTGTGACCCCATGGACTATATGTAGCCTGCCAAGCTCTCATTCCATGGGATTTTCCAGGCAAGGATACTGGGATGGGTTGCCATTTCCTTCTTCAGGGGATCTTCCCGGATTGAACCCAGGTTTCCTTCATTGCGGACAAATTCTTCACCATCTGAGCCACAAAGGAAGGCCCATTCTGGGCTTTAGGAAGAGCTTATTAGCATACAGCAGGGTCTCATCGGCACATTTGTGGTAGTTCACACATGGACTTCCCTCCTGGCTCAGCTGGTAAAGAATCTGCCTGCAATGTGGGAAACCTGGGTTTGATCCCTGGGTTGGGAAGATCCTTTGAAGAACGAAAAGGCTACCTACTCCAGTATTCTGGCCTGGAGAATTTCATGGACTGTATAGTCCATGGAGTCGCAAAAAGCTGGACAAGACTAAGCAATTTTCACTTTCACTTCACTTCAGACTGGGAGTGACTTGCAGAGAGGGAGAGAAAGAGGGACCAGATATGAGGAAAGTCAAAAGTAGTGGTGCCTTGGAAGCCAAGAGACTGTGGTGCCCTGTGATTATCAGGCACTGTTCTAAGCATTAGTGTATTTTTACTCATTTAATGCTTGCAAATGTGTGAAGTAGGTGCTTTTATTATCTCTATTTTATAGATCAGGGAGATGACCCAAGAAGGGACTATATAATTTGCTCAAGAACACTGAGTAGCCGCCGGAGAAGTTAGTTTTTGAATCCAGGTTTGTCTGACTCCAGTTTGTATTCTTCACACTGATAGTGTTTCAAAGAGGAGGGAATGGTAAGCTGAAGTGGTTGCTCCTTAGAGGCTGAGTATACTGAAGACTGAGATTTCTGTTGGATTTGGCAACATAGAGGTTACTGGAGACTTTTAAACAGGAGTTTCGGTGGCATTTGAGGGCAAAAAACATTCTTCAAAATAGATGTGAGATGAAACAGATAGTGAGTGAATGAAGAGAAGTTTAGAGAAGTTTGGCTGTGAAGAGAAGGGGAGCAAGTCATTAGCTACAGGTGTAGGGTCCAGAGGATGTTCTCTTGAATGTTTGTTATGTTTTGTTTTAAGATGGAAGAGACCACTGCATTTTTCGTTAATGGCATTATAAACTGTTACTCCTTTCTCTGTTACTCTCCATATTTAATCAGTTGCTAAAGACTGCCTGGATGTCTGCTTCATTTTATTGCGTTTTGCAAATATTACAGTTTTTACAGGTTGAAGATTTATAACAGCTCTGCATTGTCAGATGATGGTTAGCATTGTTTTTAGCAATATTTTGAAATTAAGGTATATTCGTTTTTTTAGACAATAGTTTTGCACACATAGGAGACACAATATAAACATAACTTTTATATGTGAATCTCCAAGATATGATATGTATCAGATATCTATCAGTTATCTCAGCTTTATTTTATTCACCTGCAAGGTCTTTCTCATTTCAAATAGTTTAAAGCAGTTGTTTTCAAAGTGTGATCCAGATGACCATGTCATCTGGGAGGTTATTAGAAATGCAGATTCCCAGGTCCTAAACCCATTCTTAATTGAATCAGAAACTGGAATGGACCCAGACTTGTTTCAACAAGTCTGCCAAGTAATTCTGACCCTTGGTAAAGAGAAATGCTAGAGTTATTTTAGCAGTCTTTTTTTCCCTTAATTCAAAAAGAAATTAGAGTTAATTACCTTAATTTAAACTTTATAACTTAAAGTTATTTTTAAAACTTTTCTTCATATGTGTTTCCTACCAGTTGACTTTGAGGACGTTTTTCTAAACTAATAGTAGCTAAGCAGTGAGGTTTTTGAATCAGAGGCAGTAGATTGAGAAGTATTTGAAGACTGATGCTTGCACAGAACAAAGAATGAGTGTGTGTATGTGCTCATATCTGTATGTATGCATCTAGCATACATACATGCTTTCTATCAGTGGAAGATTCTCCTTAAAAGAGTGATTAAAAGAAGGGAAGGATACAGTACAGGCTTTTGTTGGGCAGACTCTAGTGAGTGGTTGGCAGAATAAGAAGCATCAAAACGTAAAGGCTGCTGTTTCTGCAGTAGATACACAGCCCACTGTTCCCGCAGCCTGCATCCATGGATTCAACCAACCATGGATTGAAAATATCCAGGGGGAATTTGAAAGTTTGAAAAAGCAAGCCTTGAATTTGCTATGCTGGCACCTACTTACATAGCATTTACGTCATATTTATAATAATTTGTATAGTGTTGTAATAGATAATCTAGAGATGGTTCAAAGTACATGGGAGGATGTGCATAGATTATATGCAAATACTACACGATTTTATAAGGAGGTTGAGTATCAGTGGAATTTGGTTTCCAGTGGCAGGGGTAGAGGGTAAGCGGAGTTCCTAAAACAAATCCAGTGTGGATGCTGAGGGACTGTATTTACTTCCTGTAACAAGGAGCTCTCTTAGTAGTAGATGTTTGCCTCTGTGTTACCTGCAACGAGATGTTGCTGTGGACTGAAAGGCACTGATTATTGTTGATACTCATTTGCTTCCTATAGAGGGAGTTGCACACTTGACTCTTGGAAGCCATAATGATAGCATATGTCAGATGCGTGTTTTGTGCTTGGCACTATGCTAAGTGCTTTTCCATGTGCTCCACTTCCACCATTGTTGTTGTGGCTTACTGTCTTGAGTTTAAATTTACTCTCTGTTAAATTAAATAATAGAGTTCCTAAAATGAACTCCTTTTAGTATACCTGGTTGCACACTTCCAGGATTTAGTAAACAATATCATGTTTGTTCCATTTATCTTTTGTGCTTTTTGTGTGAGTCAACATTTTTATAGATTATACTCCATTTAAGCTTATTACAAAACAATGGCTCTATTTCCCTGTGCTGTACAATATATCTTTGTTGCTTATTTGTTTTATACATAGTAACTTTACCTTTAGTTATTACTCATCTCATACTCTGTAAATTGAAGAAGCTTGTTTTCTTTCATCTTTTCCTTACATGGAAGTTGCTTTTTTTCTTTCTTTCTTTCTTCATTTTTTGTAATTGCCTTTCTCTAACTCTTTTCTACTTATTTAACTGCTTCTTGGTGTGGTTACCAAAACTGCAAGAATTGTCGTAGGTTCAGAAGTTTTGTTCTTTTTGGTCTTTTGCTCATTTATTTATTTATTCAACAAACATTGTTGGGTGTACTGCTGATGTTTAATGCATGTGTTGGGGATACAGAAACGAGTATCTGTATCTTGTCCTCGTAGTCTGGAGGACACAGAATTGTGCTCTGCTGTGATAAATGAAATTTAGGAGGTATAAAGTAAAGAGACAAGAGAAAGGAGGGTATGACTGAGGAAAGTAAGTTAAGAAAGTAGAGGTAAACTAACTGGATAGTGGGACGTTAAGGTTGTTCAAGAAGCCAGAGGATGAGGAAGGAAATTCCAAGCAGAGGAACCAGCATGTTGACAGGCAAAGAAATAGGGAACAGCACTACAGCATTGCCAGTGCTTCAGCGCTGCAACAGATACAGACCGGAGAGGATCCGCGATCAGAAGAGCCTGAATCCCGTTAAGTTGATTGTACCTTATGCAATAGGCACTGAGGAGACATGACAGAAACTAGAAACACAGGAATACTTGATGGTATCTGCTTTAGAAAGACCGCCCTGGGAGGGTGTCCTGGTGGATAGTAGTGAGGGAAGAATTGCAGAGGAAAGTAAGTCAGATAAGAATTTACTATAATAGCTTAGAAAGAAGTGATAACCAAGCCTTGGTACCAAGAATGGACATGGAGAAGTGACTGAGTCGAGATAGTTTAGGACAGAGTTGGTGGAACTTGATGATCCTATTAGATGCCCTTGGAGAGGAAGATGACCCCTGAGTTCTTGGCTTGTTTTTGTTCCCAGTTGTTGGGTTTGTCACTCATTGAAACAGAATACCATGGTATTTTGCAAAGTTAAGAATGTAATTTTGGTATGTTTGTATTAGTCCTTGGGCTTCCCTGGTGGCTCAGATGGTAGAGAATCTGCTAGCAGTGCAGGAGACCTGGGTTTGATCCCTGGGTCAGGAAGATCCCCTGGAGAAAGAAATGGCCACCCACTCCAATATTCTTGCCTGGAGTATTCCATGGCCAGAGGAGCCTGATGGATTATAGCCCATGGGGTCGCAGAGTCTGATGTGCCTGAGTGACTAATCGGTTAGTCTTTATGTCTACAGTAGCATATTTAAATAATCAATTATTTATTGGATCTCTTCTGTAAAGAACCCTATCAGAGATTCTGGGCTAGTGTCATGAGGTATCAACATGTATTGGGATGACTTTTTATTAAGTGAAACTAGTCTACAACCATTATATTTTAATTACTATGTGGATTACTTAATTTTCCTGTAGGCTTTCTGCTTTTAACTTGCCTAAATCAAAGGTTAATAATATTATGCTCATTCACATGGCTTAAGCCCTTTTCTCAGTTTATCCCACTCTGTTTGAAATATTACTCTGTATTTTCTTCTGTGTCATTTATGAAAGTATTGGGAACTGTCCCAAACATTTTATTGTGGAAAACATATGGAAACATCCAACTTCTTGTTCCTTACTTAATTTTTTAAACCAGTTCTCCATATATGATACAAAATTATTTCAAATTCTGTTTTAAAAATTCTATAGAGAAACTTTATTAAAAATTTTTGTAATTCTAACTAAATTATATTTCTTGAGTTTCTCCTTTCATGGAATCCGTGTGGCCATTCTAACAGCACATTTGGGAAAAGCTTTGTTGATATTTGGCCATCTTAAGTCAGGTTGGAGGTGTGAGGAACTCTCAGTTACCAGCCATGAGCCAACAAGCTCTACTTTCACTGGGTAAAAGGAATTTATAGTGCTATGATCAGATGTCAAGTGGGTGGTGGTGGTAGTTTTAGATCTGGGAAGGCATCACATCTCTAGGCCTTTTGGTCTTTCCTGCATAAGAACAGCCTTCTCTCATTTTTTATAGACTGAGAGTTTTCTGATCACCTGGATACGTGCATGCTAAGTCGCTCTCTGTGCAATCCCATGGACTGTAGCCTGCCAGGCTCCTCTGTCCATGGGATTCTGCAGGCGAGAATACTGGAGTGGGTTGCCATTTCCTCCTCCAGGCGATCTTCCCGACACAGGGATCGAACCCATGTCTCTTATGCCTCTTGCATTGGCCACCTGGGAAGCCCAATCACCTGTACACAGCTCCTTAATTTGATGACTTAGTTTTAAGATCCATCTGAAAACTAAAAACTATTGGCTAAAATTTCTCAAATCCTGTTCTGTGATCATAACTATTGAAATGACTTACATATGTCCACTCATTAATCAAATTCATTGACTTCTGTGAAAGCACTAATGGCAAAAGAATGACAAGCTGACCATTTGAATCAAAACCTGTCTGTTCATTTCACAAGTGTCTGAAAGGTTCATTGGCACAGGACTTTAAACTAGACACAGTGGCTTGTTCACCTGTGAAATAGGCTCTGTTCAATTTCTGAAAAGGGACAATGCTTTTTTGTATACTTTTGTTCTTTTGGGACAGTGCTTTTTTGTATACTATTAAATCCTAAAAATAGTTTATTGATTAGTTAGTTGTACTGTGGGACTAATTTGATAATTAGTCTCATAGTACAACTAATCAATAAACTATAATTTGATACTTAGATTCATATTAACATTATAATTAAATACAGAAATAATACAAAAACTTGAGAAAAATTCAAATAAGATTTTCCCATGGGTAAAATTTTGTTTTACCTTTTCCCATATTGATCAGTCTTTTGGAATGTGATACTGATGACTCTTCCACAATTTATTAGTGTTTTTGCTTTCTTCCCTCAGCATTGATAGAATTCGCATTTTGGGTGAGTGAATGAGGAACATGTTTCAAGGATTTTACCTTGTCGGCTGATAAAAGTTACACACACTGGCTTTGAAAAATACAAGAAAATCATTCATAATCTTAAACTTAACCATCATTACCATTTTAACATATCTCCTTCCACTTTTTTTCCCCATGCATGAAAGTATTTCTCTGTAGCTGGGATTTTAATGACTAAAGGTATACTGTGATTTCCTATAGTTTATTTGCCCTTTTCTCTGTTATCGAACATTTGGGGAATATTGAAAATAAACTTCTCTGGCAGCCCAGTGGTTAAGAATCTGTGCTTCCACTTCCTACTAGGGCTGCAGGTTCAATCCCTAGTCAGGGAACTAAGATCCTGCATGCTCTACAATGTGGCCAAAAAGAAAAAGTGGTGAACTTAATTTTTTTTTAATGTTTCTGGGTATATCCTTATCATTCCTAGAAGTACAGTAGTTTAAGTTATGAACATTTTTTAAAAAGCTGTGAAAAAATTTAAACATACACAAATAATAGTGAATGTATTCCCCTATACCCATCCCCAGCTATAGCAATTATCAGCATATGGAACTCTCTCATCCGAATCCTCTGCTCCCTCACAATTATTTTAAATGAAATCCCAGATACTTTTGAGTAATTTGTTTCATCTGTAACATACGTCAGTTATGTATATCTGAATTTTTAGTAAAACTTATTATTTGTGACGTATAAATCACCTACAGAAAAGAACATAAAACATACTAACTTCTAGTCCAGTGCATGATCGCAGAATGAGTCCTCTTGTAACCATCACTCATCCAGATTTGGAGTTGCTGTCATCTCAGAAGTTTGCTCATGCCCCTCCCAAACACTAACTTGCTTTTCTTTTCCAGTGGAGACTTCTAGGGCTTTCATTTAGTTTTACTTGATTTTGAACTTCGGAATGTATATTTTGTGTCTGGCTTGTTGCACACAACATTTGGAGATTTATCTATGTTGCTCTGTAATATGGAGGCTTGAAAAGCGTATTACTGGTGTCTCAGTAAATGAGCAGCTTAATATCTTCATTGTTCAGATTTTCCTAATGACTGTCTCTCCCCTTTTTTTAAATGATTGGTTTGTTTGAGTCGGGAGTCAGAGAAGGTCCGCCCACGTGTTGTGCATGGTTGATGTGTTTAAAGCCTCTGTTAACCTCTAAGTCACTGTTTCCCCCTTTTCTTTTTCTTGTAGAAAGATCTGGTTACTTGTCCTATAGAATTTACTACTTTCTGGATGGTGCTGATTTCATACCCATGTTATTTTTTTAATTGAAATATGTAAATATTTAAAATACAGTAAAATATACAGGTCTTATGTTGAGTTTGGTGTTTTGACAGTGTAACATTTCTGTCTTCATGGAAAATTCTCTTGTATCCCTTTGTCTTTAGTGACTTCTTCCGTCCCTGTATCTGACTTCTGTCACCATAGACTAAATTTGCCAGTCTTCATAAATACAGAATCACAGCATTTGCTCTTCTCTGAGGGGCTTCTTTCACGTAACATTATGTTTTTGAGATTTGTCCATGTGTTTCCATAGTTTTTTCCTTTTTATTGCTGAATGTATTCCATTGTCCTTACATACCATAATTTGTTTATTCTTTTGAGTGGACATTTAGGTGGTTTTGTTTTTGGCTATTGCAAATAANATAGACTAAATTTGCCAGTCTTCATAAATACAGAATCACAGCATTTGCTCTTCTCTGAGGGGCTTCTTTCACGTAACATTATGTTTTTGAGATTTGTCCATGTGTTTCCATAGTTTTTTCCTTTTTATTGCTGAATGTATTCCATTGTCCTTACATACCATAATTTGTTTATTCTTTTGAGTGGACATTTAGGTGGTTTTGTTTTTGGCTATTGCAAATAAGGCTGTGGTAAATATTCTTGTAAGTCTTGATATGGACATGTTTTCGTTTTTTCTTGAGAAAATATAAAGGAGCAGTTGCTGGATCATATGGCAAATGTATGTGTACCTTTAAAGTGCTGTTCCATTTTATGCTTCTGCCAGCAGCGTATGAGATCTTCATTTTGCTCCATATCTTTGCCAGCACTTTTTGTTCATTCCTTGCAACGTTCGGGATCTTAGTGCCCCACCAGGAGTTGAACCTTTGCCCCCTGCATTGAGAGCACAGTCTTAAACACTGGACCACCAGGAAAGTCTCCTAGCCAACATTTTTGACATTAGCCATTCTAATGAGTGTGAAGGAGTATCTCATGATTACAATTTGTATTTCTCTGATAACTAGTCTTGTTGAGCACCTTCTCATGTGCTTATTAGGCATTTGTGTATTTTCTTTGAAAAAAGTGTTCAGTCTTTAATCTGCGTCCCCCTCCCCTTTTTTTATTGATTTGTTCATCTTTTGATTGTTGGTTTGTAGTTCTTTTTTGTATTTGGATGGGGCTTCCCTGGTGGCTCAATGGTAGAGAATTCACCTGCCCTGCCAGTGCAGGAGACCTGGGTTTGATCCCTGGGTTGGGAAGATCCCCTGGAGAAGGAAATGGCAACCCGCTCAAGTATTCTCGCCTGGGAAATCCCTTGGACAGAGGAGCCTGGCAGGCTGCAGTGCATTGAGTCGCAGAGAGTTGGGCACAGTTACCTAAATGGCTAAACAACAACAAAACAACATATATTTGGATGTAAGTCCTTTGTTAGACTCTTAATGTGCTGCAAATATTTTTTTCCAAAAGTTTGTGACTTAATCATTTTATTTTCTTAATAGTATATTTTGGTAAACAGAATTTTTAAAATCTTTTTTTCTTCTTCTTTTTTTTGTAACATGCTTTTTAAAACTTTATTTTTGAGATGACTCTTTGAAGGGGAATATGGTAGTGTCCTCATTTTGCTCACTAGGAAGTAGAGGCCCAGAGAGGTAAAATGACTTGTCCTAAAGTTATACAACTAATACAGCAAGCTTGGAAACCAGGTCTTTTTCTTTCAGGTTGAATTTCTTTCCGTCACACCATATTCTCCATTTCTGTTTCCCATTACCTGAAAATGATACTGTACTCAGCTACTTTCTTTAAAGCTCTGTGTCCTCTTTTACTTTGGGGCCTTTGCATATGTAATTCTGAGTTGAACACTTTTCTTCCTCTCTTGAATTTAATTTATCACTCAGATTTCAGCTTCTGTGTTTCATCCTTTGGGAAAATCTTGACATCTCCTTTTCCTGCAGGTAAGGTACCTCTTCTCCCTATTTCTTTAACAGTAGATTTTTCTGCCATCATAGCAAATAATACCCTGGTTGTCTTTCCACTTACTGTAGATTCTGAAGGCAGGAACCATTACAGTTTTATTTATCAGAATATTAATAATGTCTGGCATATGGGAGATGATTAAAAATATAATGAATTTGATTTTATATAATTCTCTCCTTATCTACTAGTGACAGGTGTTTTTCTTTAACTGTATACTTAACCCTATAGTGTATTTAATTTAACATTTTTGTGTAGTGTTACGATGCTCCACTTGTGATTGCTGAGTATCTGAAGGGTTGTAACATGTTAAAGGGAAGATTATGAAAATTTATTTTTATTCCCTACATACTAGGGAGTATTAAAACTTAATTGAATATTTGACTAGCTTTAGGGAGTTTTCTTTATCCATTTACTTTACTTTTATTCATTTACTTTTACTGTTGACACTGTCTTAAACAGAAAGTCTAAACTATATAATTACCTGAAAGATACTACATCTGAAAAACTAATTTATACATTTCACAGCTGCTATCTTTGACATTAAACAGTAGGCACTGATTTCATCTTTTATTCCTTAAGAGTAGATAGGTTCTTAAAAAGTAATCTCTGACTGCTGTTCTATGGTTTGGTAGAAAAAATTCCTTATTCTTAGGAAATACATGCTTAAGTATTTAGGAGTAAAGGGACTTCATATACACAACTTATTCTCAGATGGTTTGTGAGTAAGTGGGCAACAAAATACACACCTGTGGAATGTAAATTGGTGCAGCTACTTTGGAAAACAATATGGTGCTTCCTTAACAAACTAAAAATAGAGTTGCCATATAATCCAGCAGCCTCGCTCCTGAGCGTGTATCCAGAGAAAACTGTAATTCAAAAAGAGAAATGCACCCCAGTGTTTACAGCAGCACTGTCCACGGTAACCAAGACAGGGAAATGACCTAAACATCCTACGGAATGTCTAAAGAAGATGTGGTGCGTGCATGCAATGGAGCACTACTCAGCCATAAAAGGAATGACATAATAGGGGGCTCTTGTGATACTACTGCTGCTGCTAAGTCGCTTCAGTCGTGTCTGACTCTGTGCGACCCCATAGACGGCAGCCCACCAGGCTCCCCCATCCCTGGGATTCTCCAGGCAAGAACACTGGAGTGGGTTGCCATTTCCTTCTCCAGTGCATGAAAGTGAAAAGTGAAAGTGAAGTCACTCAGTCGTGTCCGACTCTTAGTGACCACGTGGACTGCAGCCTAGCAGGCTCCTCCGCCCATGGGATTTTCCAGGCAAGAGTACTGGAGTGGGGTGCCATCGCCTTCTCCTGCTCTTGTGATGAGGAGTCAGTGTTTCACTGTTATATCGCAGGTTCAGTCCTTGGTTGGGGAACTGAGATCCCACAATCTGCTTGGCCTGGCCAAAAAAAGAATGAAATAATGCCATTTACAGCAACATAGATGGACCTAGCGGAGAAGGCACCGGCAGTCCACTCCAGTGCTCTTGATGGAGGAGCCTGATGTGCTGCAGTCCTCAGGGTCGCTAAGAGTCGGACACGACTGAGCGACTTCACAGTCACTTAGCACTTTCATACACTGGAGAAGGAAATGGCAACCCACTCCAGTGTTCTTGCCTGGAGAATCCCAGGGACAGGGGAGCCTGGTGGGCTGCCATCTGTGGGGTCACACAGAGTCAGTCGGACACGACTGAAGTGACTTAGTGGCAGCAGCAGATGGACCTAGAGATTATCAAACAAAGTGAAATAAGAGATACCATATGATATCACATAGAGTGAAAGGGAAAGTCGCTTAGTCGTGTCCAACTCTTTGCAAACCCATGGACTATACACTGTCCATGGAATTCTCCAGGCCAGAATACTGGAGTGGATAGCCTTTCCCTTCTCCAGGGGATCTTCCCAACCCAGGGATTGAACCCAGGTCTCCCGCCTTGCAGGTGGATTCTTTACCAGCTGAGCCACAAGGGAAGCCCTATCACTTATATGTGGAATCTAAAATATGGCATAAATGAACATATCTACAAAATGGAAACAGACACACATACATGGTTACCAAAAGTGAAAGGTGGTGGTAGGGGCAGATATATTAGGCAGATACAAACTATTATATATAAAATAGATAAACAACAAGGTCCTACTGTACAGTACTAGAAACTGTACTCAGTATCCTATAGTAAACAATAATGAAAAAGAATATATGTATATATACGTGTAACTGAGTCACTTTGCTGTACACCAGAAACTAACACATTGTAAATCAACCATGCTTCAGTAAATAAATTCCATGCCTGTATACACACATGCACGCACACACACACTTGTATATATCCTCCACCCCCCTGCCACTTTGCATGGTAGTATGGGACTGTAAAAATGACCCTGCATACTTGTAAGATCCTTGTCAATGGGAAAAATGATGTGCCCTTTAAAATTTTTGTCAAAATTAAAAATGATTTCATCATTGGTTATAAATGTATGAGAAAGTGAAAACAATAGTAAACATATGTTTCTGGGGTTCTTCCCTGGTGGCTCAGACAGCAAAGAATCTGCCTGCATTGCAGGAGACTTGGGTTTGATCCCTGGGTCTGGAAGGTGTTTATTTGATACACTATAATTTAAAGCATTAGAAACATTGAATATTAAACTGCTCTGTATCTGTTAAAAACTTACCGTAGCTTGAACAGTGTTTACCTGCTTCTTGTTGTGTAACTTTAGATATGGAGCAAACATCTTCTGGATGCCTTGGCTTCCAACATTTTATCCTTTGTACTTTCAATGTCATGAATATCACTGAGAGTTCCTTTTTTGCTGGTGTCTTTTTCTCTGGGACAGCCTCATCTTTATCACCATCATCACTTTCCTTAATGTCTATGTCGAAGAGTTTGCTTGCACTAACTTCATCTGACGCATATAACTCAGATTTCACTTCCAGCATTACTACTTTTTATCTCTTCCTTCATTTTTATCTCTGAAGGCCAGTTCCCTCTTTTGATTGTCTATTTTTGTAAAATTTCATGTGGGTTTATTCCTTGAGACTAGGCATCAATACAGTTACACACTGTGTGCTGTTTGTGTATGAACTGAATAACATGCCCAGTGACTCATCAACAGATTTTGAAAGGGGTGTGATTGGTCAGTGGACACAATACACATCTGTCATTTTCATAGCCACTTTTTCGACCGGTAAAATCTGTACTTAGGCAGCTATGCACGGTTCATATACTGTGGTACCTGAAATTTGAACTATGTTGTTGGGAGACTGATATTCAAGAATATTAGTATTCTTGATATTTAAGAATATCTGATAAGAATCAGAATTAAATAATATCTTCTTCTCTGGAAATGCTGAATCTTTAAAACTATTGAGGACAGAGATCCAGATAAATAATTTTAGAAAGTGCAAAAGGCACGTTTTAGAACTTAGTTGTCTTGAGATTTGAGTGAAATTAACTGAGACCCAGTGAGAAGGTGAGAAGTTTCCTTGATAATTAGGGTAAGAGAGCAGAGGGTTGGCCTGACATTGTGAGGGAGGCAAACTATAATTGCTAGCTTTTAAAGTGTTTGTGTTCTTTATAGTCATGAGGTCATCATTTGTAAGGAAAGGTGATAGAACAGGAAACTAGAGTTTAGGAAAGAAGCTTGAAACAGCATGTGTAATATGAATTGAAGTCACTGAATACAAAATGAGCAATATTGAAATGATGAATGGGAGAGAACCATTTATTCTCTCTTTTTTTTTTGCTATAGGAAAAAACTCTTCAAGTTAATATTGGCTATAAAAAATATTGGTTATAAACTATAGTTGCATGCTTTCTGCCCTCATTTTAGTGAGTTTAATGATTTCTTGAGTATAAGATGTTTTGTAAAAGCTTTTAAAAGTAGGTAGCTCTTTTAGATGATCTGGAATTATGTTAGTATGTTTGAAACTTCCTCAGAACCTGGCCCAGCACTAAAGTTACTTTGTAACACTAGCAGTAAAGATTTCCTGAACCAGATATAAATATCCCATGCAAGATGGAAGTTGAAACAGCTAAGATTTGTGACAGTGTCTGACATATAAGCCCAGAATATGTTGTTGTTATTGTTGTTCACCTAAGTGGTGCCTGACTCTTTGCAACCCCATGAACTGTAGCATGCCAGACTTCCCTGTCCCTTACCATCTCCTGGAGTTTACCCAAGTTCTCATCCTGTCACTCCCTTTTCCTTCTGCCTTCAATCTTTACCAGCATCAGGGTCTTTTCCAGTGAGTTGGCCGTTTGCATCAGGTGTCGAAAGTATTAGAGCTTCAGCTTCAGCACCAGTTCTTCCAATGAGTATTCAGCGTTGATTTCTTCTAAGATTGACTGGTTTGATCTCCTTATTCTTACTCTCCAGAGTATGTAATCAACTTAAAAACGATGCTGTTATGGAAGATTTGGCATATGAGAGTAGAGGTAAGTCTTGTTGCTATTTCATCCAGGCTTAACCACAGCTGCTTGTGCCTTCCTGGGAAAGGTCAGGTTAAAAGAGATACTTTTCACTGGATTTCAGAAGTCAGTGAACTTAGCTAAACTTTATTAAAATGAAAAGGGAAGAGAAGAGCAAGGATCATGAGCTTCAGAGACACTGCGTTGTTACCTTACGTTAGAGGTTCTTGTAGCAAGCCTTTATTCTAGTGGTAATGTAAATATCGACCGAGTGTACACTTACTAGCTTAGTTTTTACTAGATCAGTTATAGTTGCTTTAAATACTTGTCATTATTGCTGTCCTTTAAAAAAAAAAAATGAGATGTTTGGTAGAGAAAACTCAAATCATAGGGTTTTTTCTTTATCAGAAACAAATAATCCAAGCAGGGGAAGGAGAGAATGGAGCAAATTGAGAAAGTTAACATAGATAACATTATCATGTGTAAAATGGATAACTAGTGGTAGCTGCTGTGTGACACGGGGAACCCAGCCTGGTGCTCTGACCACCTAATGGGCCAGGATAGCAGGTGGGGTGGGAGAGAGGATCCAGAAGGAGGGGCTATGTTTGTGTGTGTGTGCGCGTGTGTGCCCATGTGCCCATGTGTGTGTAGTTACAGCTAATTCAAGATGTTACCCGGCAGAAACCAACACAGCATTATAAAGCAATAATCCTCCAGTTAAAAACAAAAGAAACAAATAACCCACACCCTAAAGTGCAGTCCAGGTGAATTTATCTACTGTACTTTGCTTAGAATGAACCAAAAGAGCTGAGGTAGAGGCTGGTCGTCCATGGCTTGTCACTTCAGTTCTACTTAAATCTGTTAAGCTTTTGGTAGGTTTGGAATGCCACAACCATGTTCAGTGTAGTTAGTAAGTCAGTCAAGAAATGGTCTTACAGCTTCCTGTATTGAGTTTGGCAGATAAATAAGCAAATATTTTTTTTTAGCAATGGCAAAAATTAAGGAGTGTTTTCTCTTTACTCCTACATTAACTGAATATTCCCTTAGCAAGGCTGTAACTAATCTGTCAGTTTCTGTGTGAATTTGCTTTAGTGTGGTTTGGCATCCCTTCCAGATGCTGACATGGTACAACCTTAAATAGGGCACTTCCTAACCTCTCCAAGTCTGTTTCAGCTCAGTTGCTCAGTTGTGTCCGACTCTTTGCGACCTCATGAATCGCAGCACGCCAGGCCTCCCTGTCTATCACCAACCTCCAGAGTTCACTCAAACTCACATCCATCGAGTTGGTGATGCCATCCAGCCATCTCATCCTCTGTTGTCCCCTTCTCCTCCTGCCCCCAATCCCTCCCAGCATCAGAGTCTTTTCTAATGAGTCACCTCTTCGCATGAGGTGGCCAAAGTACTGGAGTTTCAGCTTTGGCATCATTCCTTCCAAAGAAATCCCAGGACTGATCTCCTTCAGAATGGACTGGTTGGATCTCCTTGCAGTTCAAGGGACTCTCAAGAGTCTTCTCCAACACCACAGTTGAAAAGCATCAGTTCTTCAGCGCTTAGCTCTCTTCACAGTCCAACTCTCACATCCATACATGACCACTGGAAAAACTATAGCCTTGACTAGATAGACCTTTGTT
>SJYV01012918.1:0-19110 GCA_006410875.1 Neotragus pygmaeus | reverse complement strand
GTTGGATGGCATCACTGACTCAATGGACATGAGTTTGAGCAAGCTCTGGGAGATGGTGAAGAACAGGGAAGACTGGCATACTGCTGTCCATGGGGTAGCAAAGAATCAGGCACAACTTAGTGACTGAACAAAAACAGGTATTAACTGTCCCTCCCAGCTCTGGCAGAAACAATTACTCTTTTATCAGGACTTCCCTGTTGGTTCACTGATAAGAATCTGCCTGCCAATGCAGGGGACACAGGTTCAGTTACTGATCTGGGAAGAGTCCACACGCCACGGAGCAACTAAGCCTGCGTGCCACAACTACCGAGCCACCACTCTAGAGCCCCCGAGGCGCAACTATTGAAGCCCGTGTGCCTAGAGCCTGTGCTGTCCTCTGCAACAAGAGAAGTCACCTCCATGAGAAGCCCATGCACTACAAGGAAGAGCAGCCCCGCTCGCAGCGAGTAAGCCCACAGCAGCAATGAAGACCCAGCGCAACAGCAGCAAAAAATTTACTTTTCTCTGGGTTCCTACACCAACCATTGAGTTACTCATTGATCTGTTTCACTATCACTCACGGGCTCACTGCCTTGTTTATTCAGTAGATACCTGCTGTGTTCTAGGCACTTAGCATTATCTTCTACTCTTCCATTAGTAACAACATATTTTAAGTCTTAGTTTCCTTGTCTATCTCCTTCTCTAGACTGAGGGACCCTTAAGAAAGAACAGTTGGCTCACTGACATCTTTGGTAGCTAGCACAAGATCTGGCATGTGGTGGGCAGGCTCTGGTCAATGTTTCATTAGTGTGTGAATAAGAAAGAATGCCCAGGTCTTCCGGGCTGAGAAGATTGTGGGCATTTAGAGGAATCCTCTAAGCAGGTTTCTTGTAGGGTGAAGGCCCACCCAGCCCCTCTACCTTCTTGGAGGATGACATTCTGCAGACCACAAGACATCCATTCTACACTTACCAGGGTCATAAGTCTCAAGATTTCAGGTTTGAGGAAGGAATTCTCTCCAGCTTCCAAGAGAGTAAACATCAAAAACCGATTCCAGGGCTGGCAGGCCACATGGAGGGCTATAGGAAACACCAGTCACCGTGTTGTTAATGCTGCTTTTCCAAAGGCCATGGAACACTGATAAAGAAAACTTTCTACTATTGGCTCAAAACCAGGTTGCTCCACTAGAGGCAGGGCACTGGACAAGCTGACTCCAGGGGTTTCTTTTTTTCCTGGGCTTCTATCCACACATGCTGCCTGGCACAGGGAGATCATATATCCCATTATATGTGGGAGGAGCTCTGCCATGCAAGAGCTATGTGGGGCAAATTGCTTGACATCCCTGAACCTCAGTGTCCTCATCTGTATGAAGGACATAGCAGTGCCCTTGCAGTATTGTTAAAAAGAATTAAACAAGATGAATGTGAATCATGGAGCTCCCTGGTGGCCTGGTGGTTAGGATTCTGGGCTTTCACTGCCATGACTCAGGTTCAATCCCTGGTTGGGGAATTGACATCCCACAAGCCAAAAAAAAGAAGAGTGTGAATCACAGAACAGGGAATGGGAGTTTGGGGTGGGAGGGTGTCACAGCAGGTGCTGGCTCCCTCCAACCGCCCCCATGGGAACATCAGAGAAGGGTGAGGGTTTGTACCGACGTCTGGGCTTCGGGTATGCACGTAGTCAAGCAAGGCCTCCAGGCAGCCGACACAGGCGTGGGACAACAGAGGGTCCTTCTGCAAAAAAACAAAACCCAAAGATGTACACATCAGATTTCGCTATCAATGGATTTTGCTGCCAACCAAAAAAAAACATTTGGTTTTCAAAACAACTGGATTTCAGGATTTCAGATTGGGGATTGTGGCTCTGTAGAAAATCAAGACGTTTGTTGGTTTCATCTCTCACAAACACACACATCACAGTGTGTATACTGATGATTTACCAGCATTTGACAGACTGTTTTGTTCCAGAAAAGAGTGGGCCCTGGGGCCCCTCAAGCGATTCACAAATTACAGATGCTGTTAAGAGCCCCACAGTTTATCTAAGTCAGCGTGGGTAGGTTTTTTCTTAAAGCAGAACCTTTTACCAAACAAAATTTTATGCTCTAATAAGCACATGAAAAGACCTTATTATCATTAGTCATTAAGGAAATGCAAATTAAATTCACCTTGAGATAACACCACATGCTCACCAATAGCTAATTGTGACTGACAATAAATACTAAGTATTAGCAAAAATGTGAAGCAACTAGAACTCTCATGTACTCCTGATGGGAAGGCGAAATGGTGCAGCTGCTTTGGAAAATAGTTTGATGGTTTCTTGTAGACATACGCTTACCATATGTTGTAGGCAGAATTTTAAGATGGTCCCATGACCTTTGCTCCCAGATGTTACTCCTGTGATTAGGTTACATTATATGGCAAAAGGGAGATTGTTTGGGTTGGTCCAATCTGATCACACCAGTTCTCTAAAAGCAGAGTTTTCTTTGGCTAGTGGCAGAAGAAGAACCAGAGAGACTGGAAGTGTGAGAAGGACTCAACATGCATTGGCTGGTTAGATGGAGGGGCCATGTAAGTCAGAATAGGGGCAAACTTAAAGAGATGGAAGAGCACCCCCCACACCAAACTGAGAAAGAAGTGTTTCTTTCCTTGATCTCCCAGATAAGCACCCAGCCTGAGCAATAACTTGATTTTAGCCTTGTGAGACTCTTAAGTTAAGAACCTGGTTAAGCCCACCCAGACTTCCAACAAAAAGAACTGTCAGATAACTAGTGGGTCCTGTGTTAAGCTATTACATTTATGGTGTGTAGATATGCAGCAACAGAAAACTAGAATGTCATTTGACCCAGCAATCCCACTCCTAAGTATTTTACCCAAGAGAAGTAAAAATGGATATTCACACAAAGACTTGTACTTCAGTCTTTATTCATAACAACCAAAAGTCTGGAAGCCCCAAATAGCTATCAGTGTTATGTTAGTCACTCAGTCATGTCCAACTCTTTGTGGCCCTGTGGACTGCAGCCCGCTAGGCTCCTCCGTCCGTGGAATTTTCCAGGCAAGAATACTGAAGTAGGTTGCTATTTCCTTCTCCAGGGGATCTTCCCGACCCAGAGATTGATCCCAGGTCGCCCACACTGCAGCCAGACTCTACCAAGTGAGCCGCCAGGGAAGCAGTAGGTAAATGGATAAACAAACTGTGGTATAGCCACATAGTAGGCCACTACTCACTAATATATAGAAATGAAGTACTGATACACACAACAGCATGAATGGATCTCAAAAGCATTAAGCTAAGTTGAAGAAGACAGACACACAAGGCAACATAATGTATGATTTCATTTACATGGAGTTCTAGAAATGGTGCAACTGTGGTGCCAGAAAGCAGATCAATGTTTGCCAAGGGTCGGGGATGGGGAGGGGACTGACTACAAAGCAATACACGAGGGCTTTTTGTGGTGCTGGAAACCCATACCACGATTGTGGTGGTGTTCACAAAGCTGTATCTATTTGTCAAAACTCATCTAATTACACTTAAATCAGTGAATTTTACTACATGTAAGTTATATCTCAATAAGACTGATTTTTTTTTTTAATGTAACAAACCAACAAAAAAAATCCTATGTTCGCCTCATGCTATCTTTGGAACACAGCAACCTGAAGGTTAAGTTATGAGGCAGATCTGGGTTTGAATACTTGCTTGGCTACTTAGCATCTGCAGGATCCTGGCCAGGGCTACTTAATTTTGCTAAGTGGGGATAAAAAGATTACTTGGGTTGCTAAGAGGGTTTGATGAGATATGGGTACAGAGTGCTAAGCACTGAGTTAGCACAAAAAAGCGGTGAATATCTTAATGAAATGCGTAACAGGGGAAACATTCTCCCTAAGTCTAGGCCTTGTGTCCTTTCTCCTTCTCCAATCAAAAATTAACTCTTAACCAGTTAAGAGTTGGGCACTTCCAACTTTTTCCCAGGTACTCAAGATTAGCCACTTTTTGCTTGTCCAGGACCCATTCCTCCTTCTTCTGAGAACAATTTTATTTTGCAGAAACACTCCTCTCTTATGTTCAGTCTGTGTGAGTTACGGAGAATTGACCATATGCCCCATCCTTCAGGAGAGGCACAAGCCAGGCCTATTAGAGCACCCCATGTTTCAAGCAGAGTGACTAGCACATTACCAAGCCAGGCTCATGAGACTCAACTCTGGAGGCTACTGAGAAAGAGAAACTTTCTTTCTGCCAAAAGGATATAGGCCAAGAGTTGTTCTACGTTATCCTGCCATTTTATGAGAAGAAAGCTGAGAAAAATGCAGAGCCAGGAGACAGAGAGATAGAGCTCTGATGACACTGTCTGAGCCTCTGGGATCCCAGATGTGCCTAAAGCCAGTTTTGGCCCCTGGACTTCTCAGCTATGAGACCATTTGAGTTTTGTTTCTGTCATTGTAACTTTAAAACCAATCAATCTACTCTCCAGGGCCTTGGTGGGAACACCAGGATCTTGACAGGCAGTTACCCCTTCCTGCCGTCATCCTGGGAGAAGCAGGCTCCACTGCCAGGGTCCCACTTGGCAAGGGCCTTACCTGCACCAGGAGGTTCTGCAGTCCGACGACCAGGGACAGCACTTGTGATGTTCCCAGCGGAGCTAGGACAGTGTCTTCAGGGGCTGGCAGTGACTGGGCCCCTGAGGGCAGTAGGGCAACCAGGGCAGAGGAGAAGTTTTGTTGCAGGGCTGTCCGCAGGAAGCGTAAGATGGCAGCTGAAAGCAGGAAACTCCTTACACCCAGTTCCTGTCTCATTCCCCACCTCCCTGTGCCCAGCTCTGTTCCAGGGGGACGACCATGGAGATATAGTGGGGTGACCACAGGCTGGTCTCGGGGGGTGGTCCCATCTCAGGATCTAGGGGAAAGGTTTCTCTTCTCCCTGCTGGAGCTCCTTGCCCCACACCTGACAGCAGTGCAGACTTTCTCTTTGGGACGCTGAGGGCCTTCAGTACTTGGTCCAATTCCACGGACAACGTCTGATGAACCTGGCAGAGCATGGGGTAAAGGCATAACCCCCACTTTCTGGGAGCCTGGGGAGAAAATAACCTGCCACAATATCTCGCATACCTTCATACACATACCCAGAAGGACAGAGAAGCCCACACAGGGTCTTGTGAACCTCACCTGGATTCAGGAGCTTGAGGAGGAAAATCAAGCCCAGACCTGGAGAACCCTGCTTTTCCCAAATTTCCCCCATCCTCAGAGAGCATCTGCACCAGGGAGGAACTGATCCCAGCCTTATCTGTAGGTCCATCTCTATCTCAGCCCACCATCCACCTAACTCAGACCTGGAGTCGGATGGCCCAGATTCAAAATCCTGGCTCTGCCACTTGCCAGCTGAGTGGCTGTGGACAAGTCACTGCCCTGCACCTCTCTCAGCCTGTCTTACATCCTTCACCTGTGAAATGGGAACAGTACCACCTGCTTTTGCTCCTGTCAGAGCCATTGTGAAGAACAGCTGAGGATCAGCACTGTGAATGTGCTCTTTGATGTCAAAGCAGTGACCAAACTGAGGGGTTAGTTTAGGCAACAGGTTCAAAGCTGTGAGTGTGCTCTGCTTTCCTTAACCAAAACATGAGCTGCCTTCAGGCAGCTTCTCCTCCACTTGGATCTATCAGAGTTTTGCACAAAGCAATTCCTCAAAAATGCTTGTTGGCTGGTGGAATTGGCAGGTTCTAAGGAGAAGAACCAACTTGTATAAAGATATTGAGATGCCATACTAATCTGTTAGTAGAGGAAGCTGTGTGAAAGTTCTGTGCTATCTGCTCAATTTTTTGGTAAATCTAAAACTGTCCAAAAAATAACAGCTACTAAAAATCAACCAGTAACAAACAAAACAAGGTATGAGATGTGGAAGAACACAGTGAACTGGGAGAAGAGCAAGCACGTGCTCTGAAGAGGAGGGTAGAATGACAGGAAGTAAGGCTGCAGAGGGGCCTAGTAGGAAGGCAGCCACAGAGAGAACAGAAAGGTGCTGAAGGAGAGTGGGCAGAGGGGAAGTGTGGATAGACGGTGCCATGGGGATAGAGAGGCAGGGGGACGGAGAGGCTGGGGCCGGCAGACTGTCAACAGGCCGCCTTGGTGGTGAGGATAAATGATCAGGCCTGAACAAGGGCAGAGGGGAGGACTTGGAGGAGAGGCAATTAGGTGATTGGCTGGGTGTGAGCTGAGGGCCAGGGCAGAACTGATGACATGGTGCAGGCTTCCATCCAGGCAGGTAGCTGCAGGGGCAGGGGTGGGCCCAACAGAGAAAAGCAGGAGAGGTTCCTGTCCCAAGCTGACCCCACTGGAAACTACCTGAGCATCTGCTATGCTGTAGATCTGCCTGTTTACTGAAAGTCTAGAAGCCAAAATTTTAAGATTCACTTCAATTCTATACCAGTGAGTGTCTGCCTGTGATTAGGTTGGCACAGAGCTGGGCACAGTGAGAGGATACCTCAAGGGCTAGGCAATGGTTTATGTCCACCAGGAGTAGCCAGCCCTAGGCGAAACACTCAAAAGTGGAGCAGCCCACAGAGGAGCCCATGCAGGGCACTAGGATGCCAAGGTCATACAAGGGGGAGGGGCTGAGAGGAAAGGAGGTGCGCTGTGGATAAGTCCATGCGCTTCCGTTCCCCGCATCACCTTCTCTAACAGTCACGCGACAGCTCTCATGTGTATGCCACGTCACAGCTAACCACCTACCACTTCAGGATCATGGGTTGGATTCTGCCTTCCCATTCAGCTGGACAGTCCACTTCCTACACCCTGCCATTGCGATACCTCACCACTCTTACATAAATCATGTCTTGTGCAACTTCAGACCTGTGCTCATCTCATTCTCTTTGCCTAGCATGCTCTCCTCCTTGCCTGGCACAGAATACTTACCTTTCAAGGCTTTGCTTAAAGATTACAATTAAGTTCCCCAAGTGTTGGATGTATACTGTATTCATTTTTTATTCCTCTGTTCCTAAAGTATCGCCTGGCATGGAGGTGATCCATGTGTGCTAAATGGATCAATGTAAATCAACCTGACAACAGCCTTGCATGTTACTCTCCTGTTTTGTAGGCAAGGAAACTGAAGCTCAAGAGGTAAATACTTCACTAAGGTTGCATAGCTAATAAGCCACAGAGCTGAGACCAGAACTCAGATCTTCATTGTTCCTTTGAGTGACACCCATGCCCCAAAGCTACAGGGGTTAGAGACTAACCTGAAGACTGCCTTTGTGCTGCTGGGCAGAGAAGGAGGCAGTGAGCAGCCAGGCAGAGCAGAGGAGCCCGGTTCTGGGAGAGCCCTCCTCAGCCCAGGTCAGAGCCAGCATCTTCTCCAAAAGCTCCATCAGGGTCGTGCTGCTCAGAAGCACTGCAGTGGCTGCAGAGGGTTGGGAAGAGCAGGTAGTGCTCAATTAGTACCCAGAAGGTGCTCCACATATGCTCTGTGAATGAACAAAAGGGTCACCTGGAGGCTCCCAGCTTCGTTTTGGAACCAAAGGTTATCAGAACCAGAAAGGACCTTATGACCATCCATTCCAGCCACACACACACACCTTTATTTATTTAAGATGGAAGAACAGGGCAGCAAGAGCCACAGACACTGCCCAGCACCCTCCTTTCCTCTTCACTGTGCCAGCCTGGGCCCCAGTACCTCTTCTCTGACTGCCCAGCGTGGTCTGGTGAAGGCTACAGTACAGGAAGTTGAAGGAGGGCTGCAGGATGTCTGAGTCAGCGGGGCTGCATGTCCCACACAGCTTGCTCACTGCAAGAGATCAGAGTCCTCGGGAGCCCCAGTGCTTAGCACTCACACTTCTTACAGCTAATGGCCCTCAACTGGCTAATTTCAGATGTCAGTCTTGGGGATCAAGAACAAACCTGGTGTCCCTGATTTTACCGCCAATGGAAAGAAGCAGTGACAAACCCAAAGACGTGTTCACACTTTCCATAGGAACAAACATCAGGCAAGCAGCCCACAGGTGCATGTACGAACAGACTGCACAAGTTTAGGAGATCAAAAGGCAGCCTCTGACAGCCCTCGTGCCAATCAGACTCCAGGCTGCAGAGTCTGCAGAGGTTACGTAGGCCAACTTGCCACCATCAGCAGAAAGACGATCAAGTCTCTGAATTCTTCCAGCAACAGGCACTCACCACCTTCCCAGAGGAGGTCTGTAGCTATTGATGTGCAGTTCCCTAAACTTGCCACATTCTCTCATACCACCTCCATCTAGCTAACACCTTTCCTCCGATTCAGCAATTAAGATTCAGCTCAAAGTTCACCTCCCTCATGAATTCTCCCTTAATCTCTCAAGGCAAGGTTAAATGCCTCCTCATACTCCACCTGCCTCATCAGAGTGGTTACAACACTGTGCGGTAGACATCTACAGAGCACAACCATTTCCTCCTGGGAATTACCAGTCCTTGCTCCCCTGCCCCTACCATCCTAGATATAAACCTACCTAAGTCTCCATTCACTTTTTTGGCAGCCATATCACACTTGACTTTACATGGCTCATGATCAACCAGACAACCAGGCCCCTCCCAACCATAGCCCCACCCTTTAACCACAGTCCTCTACCCTCAGTGCTCTCCAATAAAATTATTCAGGGTTATATGTAAACATATACTCATTTCACAAATATGCTTCAGTCTGCTATGTCTCCCTGTTAGAGGCCNAAGCTAGGGTGGTCTGTTTGCTGACCTGGCATGAATGGATTTGGCTGGGGCCAACAGTCCTCTACCCTCAGTGCTCTCCAATAAAATTATTCAGGGTTATATGTAAACATATACTCATTTCACAAATATGCTTCAGTCTGCTATGTCTCCCTGTTAGAGGCCCTGTTGACAGCTGTTTCTGTCACACACAAACCTCCTTCCTGGCTGAGTGCCACCAGGCAATGACCAGCACCAGGCCAGGCTGGATACTGATCTTCTCATAAGGAGATCTGGGCTCCAGGCAGGGAAAAACCACACTACCCTGTGGCCAGAGGACATGACACTCCAAAGGGACTGGAGACACACCTTTTTCCTAATAATTTCAAGTTTTCCTCAACAAATCTTCCTGAGGGTGCTGCCTATGAACTGGTGGCTGCCATCAGCGAGCAATAAAAGATCCTAATAAAAGGTTTGGGTATGGGGAGAGAAAAGGCCTAGAGATCTGTGAACTGGATCATCAGATCCTGAGTCAGCTGCAGGGTGATGTGGAGAACAGAGCTTGTGCCAGGAAAAATGAAGGATACACAGACAGTACCCAGTGAAGGCCTACTCTGTGCCAAGTACCTTGTGGCATTCTACATTTAAAGTTACTCCTTACATGAACCCTAAATCAGTACACACTGTTACCTTACTTATGAGGAACCAAAGGTTCACAAAGGCTAGAGGTTGCCCAAGGCTGCATAACTAGTGACTAAGCTGAGAACAAAATCAGGCCTTCTTGATTCTCAAGTTTGTCATAGTGACTTGTTTTGGCTTTTGTTTTCCAAACATCCCCAGAGGACGAGCAGAAGATCTGGAAGGTCCTTTATCAAGAAGCCCATAGGTGATCAGCCAGTCAGAGAACTGTGCATGATTTGATCGCATACCCTGCAACCCTCCTCCCTCATGTTGCCTTTAAAAATGCTTTGTTGAAATCCTTCAGGGAGTCTGAGTTTGTGGGGGGCATGAGTCCCCATTCTTGCATGGCCCTGCAATAAACGTTTCTCTACGCAAAAAAGAGAGAAGCCCACAGGAATAGACCGACCCACCAGCTTCTTCCAAAAGGTGAAAGAGTGGAAGAAAGGACCAATGCCAGTGCTATGAGGGCCGACCCACAGCCCGCCCAGCCCTGGGCCCTCAGGCACTCTTCCAAGCAGCCAGAGCACCTTGGTGAAGCAGCTTCATGGCCAAGCTGTCCAGTTCTTGCTCTGACTTGTTCCTCAGCTGTACTAAGGAGAGGAGGTTCAACAGCAAAGGCAGGTTCCCAGAGGCTGTTAGGAACAAGGAGAGCTGGTCAGGGAGACTTGACAGATCACCACCACCACCCAACCAGCAGTAAATAGTTCATTGGGATTTACTCCTATTTCCTGTCTTGTTTATTTGGAAAAGGGGCAACTGACAGACTGAGTGTGAACTCTGGGTTGGGTAAGAGAATTCATTATTTCACTTAATCCTCTTTAAAATCATGGGAAGCAGGGACTGTTATTTCTATTTTACAGTTAAAAAAACTGAGGCCCAAAGAGGCTAAATGATATCTCCCAGGTCTCACAGCCACTGGCAGGGCCAGGACTTGAACCCAAATCTGAATCCAAGGTTCAAAGTCTTTCCACTATGGGTTTCCAAGAAATCTCATGATTCTTAAACACTATTATCACTTAGTTGTGGCTTCTCCTTCCCTGAAAAGGAAGAATTCAGCTCCTCCAGATCCCCTTAACAGAAGATATTAAGAAGAGGTGGCACAGAGAAGAGGATACACAGAATAACTATACAAACAAGATCTTTACAACCCAGATAATCACGATGGTGTGATCGCTCATCTAGAGCCAGACATCCTGGAATGTGAAGTCAAGTGGGCCTTAGGAAGCATCACAATGAACAAAGGTAGTGGAGGTGATGGAATTCCAGTTGAGCTATTTCAAATCCTAAAAGATGATGCTGTGAAAGTTTTGCACTCAATATGTCAGCACATTTGGAAAACTCAGCAGTGGCCAACAGGACTCAAAAAGGTCAGTTTTCATTCCAATCCCAAAGAAAGGCAATGCCAAAGAATGCTCAAACTACCACACAATTGCAGTCATCTCACACACCAATGAAGTAATGTTCAAAACTCTCCAAGCCAGGCTTTAGCAGTACATGAACTTCCAGATGTTCAAGCTGGTTTTAGAAAAGCCAGAGGAACCAGAGATCAAATTGCCAACATCCACTGAATCATCGAAAAAGCAAGAGAGTTCCAGAAAAACATCTTTCTGCTTTACTGACTATGCCAAAGCCTTTTACTGTGTGGATCAAAATAAACTGTGGAAAATTCTGAAAGAGATGGGAATTCCAGACCACCTAACCTGCGTCTTGAGAAACCTGTATGCAGGTCAGGAAGCAACAGTTAGAACTGGACATGGAACAACACACTGGTGCCAAATAGGAAAAGGAGTACGTCAAGGCTGTATATTGTCACCCTGCTTATTTAACTTATATGCAGAGTACGTCATGAGAAACGCTGGGCTGGAGGAAGCACAAGCTGGAATCAAGATTGCCGGGAGAAATATCAATAACCTCAGATATGTACATGACACCAATCTTATGGCAGAAAGTGAAGAACTAAAGAGCCTCTTGATGAAAGTGAAAGAGGAAAGTGAAAAAGTTGGCTTAAAGCTCAACATTCAGAAAACAAAGATCATGACATCTGGTCACATCACTTCATGGGAAATAGATGGGGAAACAGTGGAAACAGCAGCTGACTTTATTTTGGGGGGCTCCAAAATCACTGCAGATGGTGACTGCAGCCATGAAATTAAAAGACGCTTACTCCTTGGAAGGAAAGTTATGACCAACCTAGATAGCATATTCAAAAGCAGAGACATTACTTGTCAACAAAAGTCTGTCTAGTCAAGGCTATGGTTTTTCCAATAGTCATATATGGATGTGAGAGTTGGACTATAAAGAAAGCTGAGCGCCAAAGAATTGATGCTTTTGAACTGTGGTGTTGGAGAAGGCTCTTGAGAGTCCCTTGGACTACAAGGAGATCCAACCAGTCCATCCTAAAGATCAGTCCTGGGTGTTCATTGGAAGGACTGATGTTGAAGCTGAAAATCCAGTGCCTCATTGGGCCACCTGATGCGAAGAGCTGAGTCATTTGGAAAAGACCCTGATGCTGGGAAAGATTGATGGCAGGAGGAGAAGGGGACGACAGAGGATGAGATGGTTGGATGGCATCACCAACTCAACAGACATGAGTCTGGGTAAATTCCAGGAGCTGGTGATGGACAGGGAGGCCTGGCGTGCTGCGGTTCACGGAGTCGCAAAGAGTGGACGTGACTGAGCGACTGAACTGAACTGAACTGAGATCCCCTTAATCATGCCTCCAAACCCCCGTCCTCAACAGAACTGGACCAAATGAGCCATAGTTCTCCACCCACTTCTTAATTGCTTGAAAATTTTAAAGTTCAACTTTCTAAGAGTAGGAAAAAAACAGACTAATCCTAGCCTTTCACACTATACCAAATATCAAGCTTCTGTGACTCCAGGGAGTCCCATTCCGGATTTGGAAACCATCCTTTTAGATCTCACCAGGAGCTCCAATCCATCACAGATCCACCCTCTCCCTTGCTCCTGCTGGCTGTTGCTGCCTCCTTCACCTCCCCAACATTCACTGCTTCTGTCTTCCCAACTGGGGGCTGCCATTCTTGTAACAAATAGCTTTGAGCACATGCTGTGCAGGGTGGGGATAGGCATGCATGTATCAAACACACCCACCCATGCAGACATGAAACATAAGCACACTCAAACCACAGACACACACACATACACACACACAAGTATGTTGAACACCCACTCTCCCACAAGAGAAGAAGATAAGTTTCTCGCTTGATGCCCCACTGGCCTAACTTCTTTTGCAGAGAGAACTCTGATTCTCTCTCCCAGAGCAGACCTCATCACAGTAGAGATGCCCACTCCTAAGTGACCTTCCTTCAGGTATAAACATGCCTCCAGCAGCTACAGGTTGACCTCCTGAGGGGGAGGACCCATGTTCCACCAGCAGATGCTGTAGGATCATCAGGAAGTGGCCTCGGATGAGACCGCCCACTTGGACATCTTCATTCCTCCTCAGAAAGGTCTTCAGGACGATCAGTACCTTGCGGGCTATGTCCATGGAACTGGAACAGATGAGGTCCTGAGCAGGAGAGAAGGAAGCCAGAGCTCAGAGGGCATTATAGTTGGGGACAGCTGAGCAGTGAAGAGGGGCTGGAGAAGAGCCCCAAATGATGCTTTCACAGAACCTAGGGAAGGAAGCACTCACTCAGGACCTACCATGCACCATCCTGCCAAAAAAGTCCACCATAAACGGGAAAAAACAGAGGCTCAGAGAGATTGTGTGATGTGCCAAAGCTCACATAAGCTAGTAAGTGGCACAGTTAGGATGTGAATCCCTGGTGGCTCAGATGGTAAAGAATCTGCCTACAATGCAGAGGACCCTGGGTCAGGAAGATCCCCTGGAGAGGGAATGGCTTCCCACTTCAGTATCATTGCCTGGAGAATCCCATGGACAAAGGAGCTTGACAGGCTACAGTCCCAAGGATAGGACTTGGATCACAAAGAGTCAGACACGACTGAGTGACTAACACACTCCCAACTCCAAGCCCAGAGCTCTTTCTACTTTCCAGGATGCCCCTCTCTTGCACATGGAAGTACAAGGGCCAGGAAGAGGTTATTTCAGAAGCAGGGACCTGAGTGTGCCTTAAGGGAGAAGAGGGTGGGGGTGGAGATGTCACAAGGCAAGGACAGAATGGGTTAGGACAGATTCAGGACACAAGAAGAGAAGCAAGGACCAGATCAGGCCCCGTCTCCACCATGGCATCTGGCTATTTCTGCCCCAAGGGGTAAAGGCCTTGGTTTCAGAAGGCTGGAAAGAACATTGCTTTTTATTTGCTTTCAGAGTTAATAAGTATATTAAAGGGGAAGTCAGCAGAAGCTACACCAGAGACTATCCCATTGAGAGTTCCTGGCATCTTCCAGCTCAAACAGGCCAATTCCTTTGGACAGGGCAGAGGGGGCTGGGTGCCACGAAACCAGTGTTACAGACTCCTAGCTCCTGACACACAGAACCATGATTACAGGCAACCGGCCAGACAAGCCCAGATGTGGCGATCACTGGGTAGCATGGGGGCGTCTGTGCTTAGTTATCTAAAAATCCCCACAGCTGCCAGAGAAACAACTATAATACTGATGAAATAGTTCATATTTTATGGCACAATGAAAAACATTTAAACAAATTTTTCTTTGCTAGTTTGGGCCTCTTCCTCCCCTTTTATTGTGTATTGTGCATCTGAATTAACCAGACCTCCTTAGGAGATGACATTCTTTCTCAGTCTCATCAAGGGTCACAACTCGTAAGTCTTTAGGGGATAACTTCCTTCCTAACTCTGCAAGGGACCATGATGACCTGTGATCCACTACTACCTTTGTATGTATAGATTTAAATTGTGTAAACAATCAATAATATGTCATTTAACCATCTGTCTCAAAAACTTAAATCACTGTGCTTTGATCTCTTATGGGCAGAACAGTCCTCAGAGCTTTTTATTTTACTTTCTTAATTTATTTTTTTGGCCACACCATATGGTTTGCAAGATCTTCGTGTCTGGACTAGGCATGGAACCTGTGCTCCCTATAGCGGAAGCACTGAGTCCTAGCCACTGGACTGCCAGGGAATTCCCCTCGGAGATTTCTGAAAGACTGTCTACCAGGTTATAATTCTCGGGTTAGCTCAAATAAATTTGCCATTTCCTTCTGAGATAGACTGTTGATTAATTTTTATTGACAATATCAATAGCAATCACTCAATCAGGACCTAATAATGTCAGCTATTTTTCTGTGTTTAAACTGTAGTTACATGTTTGTTTATACATTATCTGTATCTTCATGATAATTCTTCCTAGTAGGTGTCACTCCAGTTATTCAAATCAGCAAACTGAGGCAGATTAACTAGTTTGCCTGTCAAGAAAGCAGGGGCATTATAAATTCTATAGCCACTATGATTTAAGGAAGGGCAGGGATGCGGTTGGTTTCATCTTTGTTACCTTGTAGGGACTTGGTTGGGAGGATCCCCTGGAATAGGAAATGGCAACCCACTCCAGTATTATTGCCTAGAAAATTCCATGGACAGAGGAGCTTGTTGGGCTACAGTTCATGGGGTTGCAAAGAGTTGGACGCAGCACTTACATACACATACACACAGAGACTCAGAAAACATCTTTGGCAGGAGAGGCTCTCAGAATAAGAAGGCTAAAGGGAATCTCAGTTCATTTCCATCAACCATTTTACTTTATAGAGTGTGAGGCTGAAGCCAGATGAGGTGTGATTTGTCTGAGGTCACGGGACTCACAGCCAAACTAGTTTCCTAGTTCTGCTCCTTCACCAGCACACGGCTCCCTGACTGCCGAAGCCGGTCTCTTAGAAAACTAAGTTAGTTAATGCTGAAAGTGCCAAAGGAAGGGGGCACTGTGATGAATGCCAAGGGAAGGGGTGCATCCCACCTTATGGGTCAGTGAGGAGGCTCTAGGTGGAGCATGGCCCCCTCTGAAGCCTCTCCTGTCCAGAGTTGTTCAGAACTCTCTGGCACAGGGCCGACCAGAGGGACACGGCCCAGGCAGGGAACAAACAGAGCTTCTATGACGTCACTGTTTTTTACATATAAACAACCCACGTGAAAGACCACCCATTGTAAGAGTGGCAATTAACAGCTTTGTTTTCAGCTGTTAATTACCCATATCAGAAACAGAAATTGGTACCAACACATATTTTTAGAATCTATCCCCTCCTGCAGCTAGAAGCTGGGAAGCAATGGTAGGAATTAAACACATGAACAAACAACAAACTTGTTCCTTCCTCTTCTTTCTTAACTATGATGTTTCTAGGATCTAATTTAGTAAAAACTCATTAATTTAGGCTCCGGTCATGGTCATAACCTTTGTTAGCTATATGATCTTCAGAATTCAATAAGTCTCCCTTCTTTTTTAAAAAACTGTTTATTTATTTGGCTGTATCATGTCTTTGTTGTGGCTTAGTTGTCAGGTGGAATGTGGGATTTTAGTTGCTCAAGCAGGGTTCAAACCTGCATCCCTTACATTGGATTAAGGCAGATTCTTAACCAATGTACTACAAGGGAAGGCCCTCAATAAGCCTTTCTGAGATGAAGATTCTTTATCTGGTTCAGAGTCAGTAAGCAATCAGTGAATGAGTCTACCGTGTACAGCATACCACGAGTGCTCCTATGTATTCCTTCATTTATCCCCATGTTATCTCCATTTTAGACATGAGGAAACCAAAGCTCAGAGAAGACTTCTTTCAGTTGTTAGGGGTTTGTTGTATCTGAGTCCCTCACTAGCCCATGGGCCAGGAACTAGGGCTAATTCTTCCCTGTGCTCAAACAAACAGCTCTCCCATTATGTGAAACCCTGAGTCAGGGTTGGTTTCTCTCTTGTCCTGAGATTTAGCTCAGTTTACTGGAAAAAACAATAGGGAATCAAAATCTGGGTTTTAATCTTAGCTCTTGTGACCTTGGGCAAATCTCTATAAAACTATTTCTTATTCTGTTTAAAAAGAAAAAAATAAGATACTATGATTAGTATCTTCCTCAGAAGATCTGAATTTTTTCTTTTTTGAAAGACTTAGATCTATTCAGATCCCTAACTCAACAGGTCAGCAAAGGTGTATAAATACTTATGTGTGAGGAACTGACCCTGAGCACTTTATCTGGCAAAGAAAATCCAGCATCTTAGCTCTGTCCATTGCTACTCTGTGTCCCATCTTGTTTTCTTTCCTTATGCACTAATGGTTTATTTTTAACCCATTCCTTATTCCCTTTTCTTCCTCATCCAAGGAAGAATTTGAGCCAAAGCATGAATGTGGCCCCTATCAAATCAACTGCATACAAGCAGCTTCCTTATCTAACTGATGAACCTGACAGAAATTATAGGAATGTCTTACTTCACACAAAAAAATCATTGGAATATGCAATAAACTCCTGATAAAAATTCTGGGTATGCCCAAAGAAGAGTGTTGCACATGTAACATTATCTTGAGTTATGACAGAAAAGAGGCTGAGTCCCTTTGCCAATCAGACATCTGCCACTACATGCCCCAGGGGTCCCCTGTGACATCAAACCCTTGCTAACAGAATATACTTAAGACAGGGAGGCAAGAGGGAATGGTGACAAAGGTCAGCATTTCAGAGGTATATCCCCTGAGGATTAGAGGGGCACATATCTCTCAGTGAGCAGACATCCATCAGACTTAGGAAAGGGTATGGATTTGCCAGGCACCTTCAAGCTGAAAAGACCTCCTACTAGCATGGAAACACTGGTAAGTCCAGAGGTGGGTAGAAGCAGCCGTGAGTGCCTCCTGACCTCAGGGAACCAGCTCCCAGAGAGAGAGGGCCCACCACCTCTGACTGTAGAAATGAGCAAGTGGTCACCTACTAGCAAAATGAGTAGGATGCTGGGGCTGCTCCTGAGTATGTTAAACAGGGCTGCTACGCTGGCGGGAAGGGTGGGCTGCCCAGCAGATGGGACACCGTCCAGCTCCTCACAGCTGCTCTCTTCCCAGGAGAACCAAAGTTCCAGGACACGGTGCCCAAACCTCCTCATCAGCTCTGGATGCAGCAGGAACAACCTGAGGAGGAGCGGATGGTGGGTGTAGACTCGGTGCAGGTCTGGGGTGTCCTCTAGGAATTTTCTGATGGCGCCAACCACAGCCTGGAGGCAAAGAATAAAGAGGCTAAATACACCTTGCAGAGGCCCCAAGAGACTCCAATCCCCAACAAATAGAGACAGCCAAGATGTAACTGGGAAAAAATGTACTGGCTTCTCAGGGGTCCAGGTTATTTTCACTGGCACCCTCCAGCAAAAACAAAATCTCACCGTGCTTACCTTGTAACAGTGGCCCTCAACTCGGGGTGATTTCACTCCCCAAGGGACAGTAAAAATGTCTAGACTGTCTAGATTGTTGATTGTCTTGATTGGGGGAGTGCTAGTGGCATCTAGTGTGAGAGAGCAGGAATCCTGCTAAATATCCTGCAATGCACCGAACAGCCTCCCACAGAAAAGACTGTGCAAAATGTCACCAGTGCTGTGGCTGAGAAACCCCACCCTATAATGACACTTAGCATAGTGTGCCTCAACTGTCAGCATGTATGTGGCTACCTACCACACTAGACTTCAGCTGTCTGAGGGCAGGGACTGCGGCAGATTAATCTGTGCCCTGGCACAGGGCCTGGCACAGAGACAGCAAAGAGCAGGTGTGTTAAACCATTTATTAAACCTCTCTCTTCCCTGCTGCACATATAACAAAGCTCAAATTCTTGAGCATGTTACTCTCATGATTTTATGCTTCATAGTTTTGACTCTTCACTTGGGTCTTTCATCCATTTTGATTCATTTCTGGGTATGATATGAGCTAAGGGTCAAGCTCCATTCTGCTGCATGTAGATATGCAACTGATTCCAACACCATTTATTAAAAAGGCAGTTTTTCCTTTGCTGAATTGTCTTGTCATTCTTATAAAAAATACATGGGTTTATTTTCGGGGGTTTTGTTTGTTTTTGTTTTTGACCTGAGGGACCTTAATTCTCCCACTAGGGATGGAACCCAGGTCCCGGCAGTGAAAGTGCTGAGTTCTAACCACTGCAACAGACAGGGAATTCCCTATGGGTTTATATTTGGACTCTCAACTCTATTCGGTTGATCTGGATGTCTCTCCTAGACATATTTAGAACCACACTGTCTTGATTACTCTATCTTTGTAGTAAGTTTGAAATGAAGAAGTGTGAGTCCTCCAAACCTGATCTTCTTTTTCAAAATTATTTTGGATATTTTGGGTCCCTTGCATTTCCAAATAAATTTTAGGATCAGCTTGTCCATTTCGAGACAAGAAAAAAAAAGAAGGCAACTAGAATTCTGATGAAGATTATGTTGAATCTATAGAACAATCTGAGGAGTATTGCCATTCAAACACTATTAAGTCTTTTTCCCTAGTTTTCAGTTCAGTTCAGTCGCTCAGTCGTGTCCGACTCTTTGCGACTTCATGAATTGCAGCACACCAGGCCTCCCTGTCCATCACTAACTCCCGGATTTTACCCAAACTCATGTCCATCAAATCGGTGATGCCATCCAGCCATCTCATCCTCTGTCGTCCCCATCTCCTCCTGCCCCCAACCCCTCCCAGCATCAGAGTCTTTACCAATGAGTCAACTCTTTACATGAGGTGGCCAAAGTATTGGAGTTTCAGCCCCAGCATCAGTCCTTCCAAAGAAGACCCAGGACTGGTCTCCTTTAGGATGGACTGGTTGGATCTCCTTGCAGTCCAAGGCACTCTCAAGAGCCTTCTCTAACACCACAGTTCAAAAGCATCAGTTCTTCAGCGCTCAGCTTTCTTCACAGTC
>SJYV01012916.1:0-38659 GCA_006410875.1 Neotragus pygmaeus | reverse complement strand
ATACCAGACCACCTGACCTGCCTCTTGAGAAATCTGTATGCAGGTCAGGAAGCAGCAATTAGAACTGGATGCGAAACAACAGACTCTTTCCAAATTGGGAAAGGAGTACGTCAGGGCTGTATTGTCACCCTGCTCATTTAACTTCTATGCAGAGTACATCATGAGAAACACTGGCTGGGATAGAACACAGGCTGGAATCAAGGTTACTGGGAGAAATACTGATAACCTCAGGTATGAAGATGACACCACCCTATGGCAGAAAGTTAAGAAGAACTAAAAAAACTCTTGATGAAAGTGAAAGAACAGAGTGAAAAAGTTGATTTAAAACTTAACATTCAGAAAACTAAGATCATGGCATCTGGTCCCATCATTTCATGGCAAATAGACTGGGAAACAGTGGAAACAGTGAGAGACTTTATTTTGGGGGGCTCTGAAACTACTGCAGATGGTGATTGCAGTAATGGAATTAAAAGACAGTAACTCCTTGGAAGAAAAGTGATGACCAACCTAGACGGCATATTAAAAAGCAGAAACATTACTTTGCCAAAAATGTTCCGTCTAATCAAGGCTATGGTTTTTCAGGTAGTCATGTATGGATGTGAGAGCTGAACCATAATGAAGGCTGAGTGTCGAAGAATTGATGCTTTTGAACTGTGGTGTTAGAGAAGACTCTTGAGAGTCTCTTGGACAGCAAGGAGATCCAACCAGTCCATCCTAAAAGAAATCAGCCCTGAATATTCATTGGAAAGCCTGATGTTGAAGCTGAAACTCCAATACATTGGCCACCTGATTCAAAGAGCTGACTCATTTGTAAAGACCCTGATGCTGGGAAAGACTGAAGGTGGAAGGAGAAGTGGATGACAGAGGATGAGATGGTTGGATGGCATCACTGACTCAATGGACATGAGTTTTCATAATCTCTGAGAGTTTGTGATGGACAGGGAAGCCTGGCGTGCTGCAATCCATGGAGTTGCAAAGAGACGGACACCCCTGAGTGAATGAATTGAACTGAACTGAACTGAACTCACTTGGAGGAAGAAGTATGTACAACTACAGTCAGTTCTAAGCCATTCACATAGGAAAAGGGAAAAACCCACTTCCAGTCCACTCGAACTCTCCTGTCCCACCTGGGGTGGGGGAGAGAAACACTTGTGAAGCTCACAGTCTGGAGGCAAAGGCTCACTAGAACAGAGATGTGCTCGTAGTACAATAGACTATGTGCCCTCCCCAACCCTGTCACCACATTACTAAAGTCTTCTTATGGCAGCAGTTCTGTTTACCCAGTACATCATGTCCAGCTGATGAGAAACATGAACAGACATACTAAAGAGCAAAAAAAATAAAATAATAATTTGAGAAGATAAAGCAAACATTAGAATCAGACATGATAGATACTGACTCAACAAAAATGTACAACCTAAAAGTTGAGAAAAATGTTGTATTTGAGGAATTACTGAGGACTATAGCTTGGGAGACACTCTCTCAGATGACTCTGAGGAACTGTTCCAAAGAGGTAGTGGAGGAGACAGAATATATAGGAGTCTTTTTGAAAACAAAACAAGAAAATAAAATGCATGGTCAAACATCAAAATATCACTTCTCATCACAAAAAAAACCAGACACTCAAGTTAATGATTGTAGTGCTTTTGTACATATGGGAAGATGCAAGAGTCTGGGCTCATTGAAACTACTCCTTTGATATGCACGTTAGCTATCTAGGGCCACTATCCTTTTTTCTATTCTGAATTCACCTTAGGGCACACTATCAGAGGCTGCAATGCTGATGACCTGAAGGTGGGCAACATTCATTGCTTATTGAGATGGCAGGCAAGATTTCTTTGTCCACAGAGAGATCTTGGAATGATTAAACCAGGAAGATGAATATTGTCCTACATGACTGAGTGACTTTACTTTCACTTTTTGGAGAAGGAAATGGCAACCCACTCTAGTACCCTTGCCGGGAAAGTCTCATGCACAGAGCAGCCTGGTAGGCTACAGTCCATGGGGTCACAGAAGTCTGATATGACTGAGTGACTTCACTTTCAAGATGAATATTCTAGGGCTCTAATGTAAGAACAGATGGGCCATATAAGCAGAGACAAGAAATCCTAAGAAAAATAAATGCTTGCAATTAAAAGTAATATAACAGGAAAGAAGAATACCTTTGATGTTCTAGTTAGACCAGTCCAGATTATAGTCTTCAGGACCAGTTACTGCTGAAAAAACCAAGCCAAAATGACTGGTTGGAGAAACGACTGATTCAAAGTCCGAGGCAGGAAATACATAAAGTGACCTGGGGTCATCTTATTCAACTTTTATTTGCATCTTGATGCAAACAAACTAAACTGTAAATAAATTATGAGATAATCCATGAAATCTAATGGAAGGATAGTTGACAAAATAAAAGATTTATACTACCTTTGAATTTGTAGTTATATTTTAAAATCTTTTTGTTTTAAATATGCATCCTAAAATATTTACAGGTAAAATGATACAATGTCTATTATTTGCCTCAAAATAACCCAGGGTTGGGATGGGAAGTGTGTTGAAATAAACATGAAACATGAATGGTCAGGAGTTGATAACTGTCAAAGCTTGATGATGGATATATGGGGGGTTTTATACTATTCCCTTGTAAATGTCTGAAATGTTCTTCAGTAAAAGATTTAAAATGTATGTATGCCTTTGTAATTACTATTAATATATATTATATTCCAAACACTCTGATATGCATTTTTCACAGGAATATTTATTCCTTATAAATACTGTAGAATGAAGGTACTATTATTCTGATGTTATAAGCAAGGAAACTGTGGTTCAAATACTGAGAAATATGCCCAAGGTCATCGTATTGGGCCAAACAGAGGGGAGCTCGTGTACACCTGTGGTGGATTCATGTTGATGTATGGCAAAGCCAATAGAGTATTGTAAAGTAAAATAAAGTAAAAAATAAAAAAATAACAAACAAACAAACAAAACAAAAAAACACAAAGTACATCTGACTACCATGCTCATTCTTAACCACTACACTCTAAAGCCTCTCCTAAGTTCCGTCTCAGCCCCATCCATTCTGTAGTTTATACCAGGTCAAAGGTAGATGAGGGGAAAATAGTTCACTCTCTTTCCCAAATGGTGAATGAGTAGCAGGCCTGCAATTAGGGAAGGCAAGGAGGATGGTTTCAGACTTCACAGATCTTTTTTAGTCTCTGTCCAATATCTGGAAGCCAAACATGGAAGACATAGTCGGGGGAAAAAATCCTTAAAAAAAGTTTCTCCAGTGGTTTTAAGACATCAAGGACCCCAGCTGAAAGAAAAGCTGTAAAGTGAAAAAACCCAGTGCTTCAGAAAAGAAGAGACTTACACCATGAGCCCAGATCCACCACTTCTAGAAAATACCTTCAGCTCCCCAAGGTTCAGTTCCCTTTTCATTGAAAAGGGACAATAAAACCAATCTTGCAGTCTTGTCATGAGGCTTTTGTAGAATGATTTCTACAAAGATCTGTAGGGAATGGCAACCACTCAATAATCAGGCAGTGCTGCTAAATGCATTGAAATATTGATATAAGAAAACTGTGGAATGAAACCTAACAGTGATAGATTAGAACACATTGTAGTTTAATGATCCAGCTGCAGTTACAGGTTATATTCTTTCTTCAGAGTCGCTCATCTGCTCCCTATACCCACCCTTCCTTCACCCCATACCATGCGCCTTGAGGGATACAGCGTTTCTTGTGAAGTGTTGGGTGAATCGAAACACGAAGTCAGTAGGGAAGGTTCTAATCCTTTCTTGTCAACCTCTATGAGCCTTGGAGAGTCAGTTGTTCTCTGAAATTTGGTTATTTTTCAGTGTAAAGGGAGTTAGAATAGGTTTAATGGAATGTTGTTTAAATTGCCTTCCAGTTCTGAGGGTCTGCTGTGGGGTCACTAACATGTCTTAAAGGAAAACAACAGGTTTCTAGGTAACATTATCACAACAGACACTGGCTAGAAAGTTCACTGTTGAGACAAGGTCAGCCCCTCCTAACAAAAAAGTAAGGGAACAGTACATTACCTATCCCCCAGCCTCTGCCAACCACCATTCCACTCACTGATTCTGTGACTTTGCTTATTTTGTATATAAGTAGAATCATACAGTATTTGTATTTCTGTGACTGGTTTATTCAACTAAAGAATAATGTTCTCACATTTCATCCATATTGTCTCATAATGGCACGATTTTCCTCTTTTTTAAGGCTGAATAATATTCCACTGCCTGTCAATACCATTAATCCACTCATCTGTCAAAGGACATGCAGATTGTTTCCACCTCTTGGCTAGTATTGGTTAGTTCTTGGCTAGTATTCCAAGCCACCACTTGGAATAGTGCTGCAATGAACATGGAAGTGCTAATATTTCTTCAAGATCCTGGTTTCAACTTTTTGGACAAATGTCCAGGAGTGGAATTGTTGTATCATATAGTACTTCTAATTTTAAGTTTTTGAGGCACATCCAGACTATTTTGTGGTTAGATCTCGAGTATTCTTATCATAATAAAATAAAATTAAAAAAATTGAAAACCATGATGGTTTATATAGTAGTTATAGGAATGACTATAAAACCATAGGTCTGTGAGACAAACAGATCACAATACTATCTAACATTGGGTTGGCAAAGAAGTTTGTTTGGGTTTTTCTGTAAGTATGGAAACCCTCCAATGACCTTTTTGGCTAATAGAAAACAGAAAGTTATCATGATGGAAAAAAAAAAAAAATCCCAATGCATCAACTGGGCAAACGCCACTCAAAAAATGAAAAAGGAAGAAGTTAAGCAAAATGTATGTGTACACCTACACACATGTACACATACGTCTCTCTACACATACATGTATATGATACATAAAATGGAACCAAATCACAGAGGCCATAACCAAAAGTAAAGAACACTTCCATAGTGTTTTAGACTATGAAACATAGTAAGAACGCAAACTCAAAAACACAATGTTCCAAGAGGAGATGTTAGAACAAAGAATGAGAAGAAACTACAAACTTGAAGAAACAAAGTGAAGACAAAAGGTATTATCATTACAGGATCCATCAAAGAGTTAGAAGCAAAGGGGTCAGAAAACATATAAGTCAAAAATAGATGTCTTATTAGTAGGAAAAGCTTAACAAGAAACACAATAGATACAAATCTGAATGACTAGAAGATACAACAGTTAGAGAAAAACTAAAACATGAGTAGAACTGACCATAAGTTCTACTTAAAAAGGACTGGTGTTGCTGGAGTAAACAAATCAATAAATACAACCCAGGAAGCATAATCTAATAACTTCTCTGAAATGGGAAAAATATCCCAAACTAAACTCTTAACTCTCTAGAAAAAAAGAGCACATTTCATTCCTGGGAAACTTGATACAGAAGATTCAATATTGAATTCTCTTTCTCATTGGAACATATCACATTCCAAGCACAAAGAAGAATTTCTTAAGTTATCCAAGAAAAATGCAAACAAGGAACTGTGGAAGGGGGTCAGGCTAGCTTCACAATTTTCTATAATCAACATAGAAACAGCACTAGTGGTTTCACAATAGAATGTTAATATTCCACACCTGGAAAAAGTAAAAATAATACATAGCAAAAAGTGGGAGGTTGGAGAGAGGAGATGGAAAAATATCTGCAGCTTTTTCTTTGTCTAACGTCTAAACGGAAACCACTTAGTGTTTTGCATAAATTCTTAATCCTTGAAACTTCTTTCTGGAATAGATAAATCATCAACTTACCAAGGACCAAGGTCTGGCTCTGAATATAAATGTGTGTGTGGTACAAACTAAGGATGAGCTGTAGCTTGCCCTGTTGCTTTTGAGTTACATTTGCTTCCAGAATATGCATGTGTAACTGGACATATTTTCAAGAAAAAGAAGTTGCTATTACTTAGTATAAATCATTTATTAGAGTTGCATTTATTACTCGTAAACAGGAGTTGGCAAATTTGAAAAGGGCCAGCAGTTAGACTTTTGCAGTCACAGCCTCACAGCCCCGGTTGGAACACAAAAGCAACCTCAGATCACAGTAAGCTAGTAAATGGATTAGATAACTGTGTTACACTGAAACAGGTGGCAGGCGGTATATGACCCATGGAAGGTAGGTAGTTTGTGCACTCTTGCTCCAGAGGAGAATATTGTGTGTATTGTGCCATCAAAAAAAAAATGTTTTAAGTGTTAAATGTTCTAAAAACACAACCTTTTGTGTACATTTTGTGATAAATGTTCATCACTAAAATAGGGGCACATTGTTGAAAGTAACACAGAGACCAGTTTGTGATGAGAATAAAAATTATATATAGGTCCACCCCCAAATTAGAGGCTATTTTACATGAAAATCTTTCCTTCTTTTTGTGTGTCTTGTTTTTCCAGTGGTAACNGTTCATCACTAAAATAGGGGCACATTGTTGAAAGTAACACAGAGACCAGTTTGTGATGAGAATAAAAATTATATATAGGTCCACCCCCAAATTAGAGGCTATTTTACATGAAAATCTTTCCTTCTTTTTGTGTGTCTTGTTTTTCCAGTGGTAACATATTAATGATTTTATATCTTGACTCCTATACCTAACATTATATCATGGAGAATATTGAGAACAACTAAAACTTTTATAAGCATGAAAAAGTCCTGTCCTGTTAAATACGAGATGTATGGGCATCACAAGAATAAATCCCTCAGCTTCCCCTCCTACAACCTTTCCACTCCCATGCGGGCCACCCTGCGTATACCTCTTCCCTCTGCCCCCTCCCATAGCCCTCTCACAAGCTCCATTGCCCTCGTCTTGGCCAGTCTCACCTTCTCTTGCAGAACTGATGAGATCTCAGCTCCTCTCCAGGAAAGCTACCCGATCTGGCATTTGCTTTATTTGAAGAAAACTGTGTTTTCTACTCCTGCAGTCTCTGACCACAGGAAGTTGAGGCTGGGTGGAGTGAAGACTACATTTTGTAGTTAAACAGAAACTGAAAGCATTTCCCAGTAATTTGCTTGGTGCTTCAGTGTTGCCCTCTGAAACTTTACCCCCATGCACCTGCTGAACCACTAAGATTCCAGAATCTTAGCCGTTGCTTTGCATTATGGCAGTGGCTCCAGAAAGCCCTGGGAGATGGTCCCAATTCTTTTTAAAATCACAATTAACAATGATTTATAATTTTTGTTACTTTCAGGTGTACAGCACATTTATATATTAATATATACATATGGCTTCTAATGTGGTTGAATGACATCACTGACTGGATAGACACTAGTTTCAGTAAGCTCTAGGAGTTGGTGATGGACAGGAAAGCCATGGTGTGCTGCACGCATGGAGTCACAAAGGGCTGGACACGACTGAGCAACTGAACTGAACTGGTGACTCAGGGATAAAAAATCTGCCTGCCATTGCAGGAGACATGGGTTCAAACCCTGGGTTGGAAAGATCCTCTGGAGAAGAAATAAAAACCCACTCCAGTGGTAAAGAAACTGCCTGCCAGTGCAGGAGACGTAAGAGATGTGGGTTTGATACCTGCATTGGGAAGATCCAGTGGAGGAGGGCATTGCAATCCACTTCAGTGTTCTTGCCTGGAGAATCCCATGGACAGAAGAGTCTGGTGGGCTACAGTCCATAGGGTTGCACAGAGTTGAATATGACAGCAAATAAACAACAGAGTGTATATATATATATATATATATATATATATTCAGATTCTTTTCCATTATCAGTTCAGTTCAGTTAAGTTCAGTCACTCAGTCGTGTCTGACTCTTTGCAACCCCATGAATTGCAGCACGCCAGGCCTCCCTGTTCATTACCATCTCCCGGAGTTCACTCAGACTTATGTCCATCGTGTCCATGATGCCATCCAACCATCTCATCCTCTGTCGTCCCCTTCTCCTCCTGCCCCCANCGGGGGGGGGGGGGGGGGGGGGGTGTGTGAAGGAAACCCTGGAGGCGTTCCAGGGAATTGTCTTGTTCAGAGGCAGTGGGTTGCTATGGAAGGTGCTGGGGAAGGAGGGGTTTTGGTGCCCCCAGGTAGGAGGGAGCACATGTGTGATACTTGGACCCAGGAAAGGATCCCTTTAGCTGGACCACGTTGGTTGGGAGAGCCCCAGGACCCTTTGTGCGTGATGCCACTCGACTACTGCCTCTGAAAGTAAAGGGTCTGAGAGTCGAAAAATCACACATCAGATCCTGGGGGACTGAGTGCTGAGTGTTGGAGTGAAACTGTTGCCGGGGGTGGGGTGGTTAATGTGGGATGGGGGAGGAAACTGACCAGACCATGCCCTGACGCCCCCTCCGCCCACATGGGTGAAGAGGGTGGCAGAAAGCAGAGGGGCCTGAATGCTGCAGGGGGTCTGTCCTGACGCTTAGTTTCCTTTCGCTGAAGTCCTCCTGCCCTGTTGCCCTCTGCTGTAGGTGCCAGGTGGCCTTCCAGGTGGCGCACTCGGGTTCCATCTCTGCTTTTTTGCTGTGGACTCTGGTGTGAGTCTCAAAGCCTCAGTGCCCCCTCGCCCATGAGTTGGGAGCAGGAACAGTTACTTGATGGCATGGCTGTCAGACTGAGAAGAGGTGACGGGTTTAGGAGTTGGGCTGTGTCGGGCTGGTTTGGGGGAGCCCCCTTATAGTCTTCGCACCCATAGGAGCGAGAGCCCCAGGATGTGGCTTTTGAATGCTCACCTTCCTTGCTTCTGATCACGTGCTTTTAAAATCTCATCTGTAGTCTTTTGTTTCTTTAACATGATACAGGTGTTGTCTTAAATGCCTTTGTGTGCCTTTGTCTTTGAAAGCAAACTTCATCACCAGTGGAAAAAAGAAAGCTGGATTCGTCTTGGGGCTGCGGCCAAGAAGTGTGTGTTGGACTCAGAATTCAGTTAAGCAGCTATGGTTCCCCCAGGTCAGGCTCGGGGAGGATACAGCAGGAAGGAGGTGCTTCCTTGTCCCCACGTAGCTGTGGGGTTCACTTGGGTTTGAAGGTAGGCTTCAGAATTCTTCCTGAAGACAACTGAGTGTTTTAATTTTTGTTTATTATAGCCAAGGCAGAAATGTCATTTCAAAAGACCAGTCCACTCTTTTTATAGTGACTTATAGTTTACATCCGTGTTCCAACGTGTTCTAATTACAGCCTCTAAACAACAACCTTGGTTTTCAGAGGAAAAAAGACATAGGACTCAGGTGAATGTGGTGGCCCTCTGCGTTCTCTGGGGGTGTCAGTGCGTTTCCTTGTCTCCTGGTCATTGCATGCTTTTTTAAAAGCTAAGTGGATGTAAACTCACTGCCAAGATTTAACTTGGGTACCACTTACAGAGTGATGACAGGGTGGAGACACAGATGAGAGGATGGGTGGGCATGTGAGCAGGGCTCTGGAGGAATCTGGACCCATCTTGACCTGTATCCTACCATCCCAGACACTTCCCAAACATCCAGATATTTCCCAGCAGTGCCCTTGACCCTGAGGGCCACAATGAGCTGGCTAGAGGCAGGTGCCTGCCCTGGCAAGAATTTGACCCAAAATCTGTGCACCATCTTTTGTGGGTACTGACCCACATGCTGTACAGGTATTGGAACAAAACCAGGCACCTGGTAGCAGCTTGTGCCTAGCTGTTTGAGCAAGATCCAGGGACCCAGAGCGCCTCTCCTTGCTGCTTCACTCACAGTCTGAAGAGCTCTGTGTGAGAAGCAAGCCCAGGGTCAAGTGTAGATCCATGGGTCATAAGTGGATTTGAACTAACTCATCCTTTCTGATTTTTCTCTTGTGGTATCTGTCACTTGCTGAGAAGAGTTTGTTTTCTGGGGCTGTCATTCAAAGCATCATTTTGTACCATACCATTAAAATTTTCAGAGTGTTTGCTGATTTGTGTTCATTGAAACTAAAATCATTAGGGTGATGTGAAAATAGCGCTCAACTGTTTACCAAATCGGATTCTTGTTTTTGATATTTCAGTACATCATCTGTTCTCACTTGAATGTCGTGGAATTAGTTGGTTAAGTGTTATGCAGATGAAAACTCGTGTTTTAGTGGAGTTTTTTTTTTTTTAATTTGGATGCACTTTTAAGAATATTATACCCAAGGTGCTCTATTTGCCATTTGAAGTGGCATCTGTACGGATGTGAGGATGTTGGGAGCTTGACTTGGCCTTGGAGAGTTTTCAGAACTTGCTGGGATCTTGACCCAGATCCAGGTGCTGAGTCAAACTGGTTGGAAACCCCCCTCACCCGACTGTCCCTCACCAGCTGGGTGACCTCTGGCAAGTCACCCAGTCCTGGGCTAGGCGCTGTGAAATTGCAATTCTTGTTTTTCTTGTACAAGGTTGGCTTGAAGACTTCAACAAGAGCACTGTTATTTCATTGGCTTTCAACATTTCGGGACTGAGTTCTGTCATAAAAACTGATAATATGGCATAGTTTAATTCATTTATCCCCCCCCCCCATTCTTAGTAGGCTTATTAAACAATGCTGAGTCTAAGACCTGATGATATTTTTAGAGTTGATGGCCATGAAACCAATTTTGCACACCTTTTCCAATAAAAGGATAGTTGCTCAGCTTTTTACTTGATTGGTGAGAGTCAAGTTGTGACCAGATTTCCACATGAATGCCACAGCTGCGTGGTAACAAGAGAAGTTAATAGATGCATTTCTGGAATTGCTGGCATCTCTTTTCAGATTTGGTTCAGTGGTCAGGTAGTCTTCGATTATGGTGTTCAGAGAGAGCTGAAGGCCTATATTGCTTCCAAAATAAGCCTTTCTTGAGATCGAGTTGGAATGTGTAAGTGTGTTGGAGGCGACCAGATGTCCACCGGAGATCTGTGCTTCGTGCCAGTGGTGGGGACTTCCTGCCCTGGTGGCTGCCCCAGCGCCGCCGGGCAGCTCCTGGAGGCCCGGGCACCTGTTGCCAGTGGAGCCCTGGTGGCATTAGGTCTCACTGCCTGGGAACGGTGGTTAGGAAGCAGGTGTGCTTGACCCAGTCTTTCTTACCTGCATTGTCAACCGGGTGTGGCCAGTCCAGAGGAGAAAGTGAGGATCCCGGACCCTTGAATCACCAGGTGAAGAGTTGCCCACCCTTTGGGAACACTGATCATTTTGTGATACAGAAGTAAGCTTTAATTGTGTTGAGTTGATGTTCAATTTGGGGTTCATTTGTTAAAGCAGATAGTGTGAACTAATAACGCTGAGTTTGGGTAGTTGATTAACTTGATCATCCACCAGACCAACCCCTGCCTCATACTCTGCTTCAGTGAGCAGGCGGCTACTTCTCCAGGTCCCCAGCCTCAGCATCATACCTTTTACTTCTCCGCCTGCCGTGTTCATTTATCACTCAGTCCTGGAGATCTCGTCACCCTCCCCTCTGTTGTTGCAGGGGGGCCCTCCCTGAGGGTGAGCCTCCCTGCAGGGCTTCCTGCGTCACACTGCCAAGTGATAGCCACCTAAACACGGGGTGCGGCCAGGTGGCTGTTGTTGGAGAGGCTTACAAGCAAGCCTTGGGTCGGAAAAGTGTTGCAGTGACTTGGCATGGTGTGGCTGTCATGAACGGCACCCCAGATCTTTTCCTTCTGGGAATGAAACTGGTGTCCCCAAACACCTTCCACGAGTGGACGCCAGCACCGCATTCACAGAGCCCTCATTCCACAAGCCTCTCCTAGCTAGGGCCTGAGCTCGGTGGCGGATGCCAGCCTGTCCCCGCGAGACCTGGGGCTCCTCCCAGCAGCCTGTCCTCTGGGCCCAGAGAGTCCCCTCTGGCCTTGAACTGCCCAGCAGGCCAAGATTGCACCTTCCCTGTCTCCTCTCGAGGAGTCAGACCAGCGTCTCCCTCTGCCTCCTGTTTCACGTCTCCCCAAAAGTCTCTGGTACAGCCTGTTATTCATCTTGTCCTGGTATCTGTTTTTGGAGGATCTGAACTAACACACATTGAATTTAAGATAAAGTAGGTCAAAGGGTCAGTGCCCAAGAATTCTTCCAGTTTGGGAAGCAAGTTTGCCTGCCTCCGCAGGGCCAGGTCTGTGCTTGCTGATAGCTCGGATCAGCCCAGATCCAAGGTCTAGGATTCCGTCAGGAGTGGGTTTCTGTTCCTCTTGTGTGACAGCAACGACTCTTTAAGGGTGCTTTTGTTATAGCTTTCCTGCCATCTGGATGAAGCATCAGTAACGAAACTGTAGTGGGTGCCACTTGACCTTTTGGAGTGTCCACGCCCTAGCTTTTTTAATGGGAAAGTTGCGTGTATTTTCAGTACTTGATACTTTAAAACCTCTTTGGTGGTAGAGTCTGGTAGGCGCAGTCCATGTGTGACCTGGCGCTGGGAATGCGACTGAGGCTGAGAGGTCTGACCTATAGGACTCAGCATCTAAGGGCCCCGTTAAACGCCACATGGAGTTCAGCGGCTTGTTTCCAAATGTGCCTTGGTAATCCATGCGCTCTGCGGGAACTGTTTGTGGTCAAACAGCTGGGAGAGATTGAAGGCGGGAGGAGAAGGGGACAACAGAGGATGAGATGGTTGGGTGGCATCACCGACTCGATGGCCATGAGTTTGAGCAGGCCCCAGGAGCTGGTGAAGGACAGGGAGGCCTGGCGTGCCGCAGTCCATGCAGTCGCAAAGAGTTGAACACGACTGAGCGACTGAACTCAACTGTGGTCAAAAAAAGGCTGTTCTTGGGGGTTCTGCCTTGAAGCACAGGGACCTCCTGGGTGCAAATGTGACCGCCCTGTGGGTTTATTCTCGTTGGGTTGGGACCTCCTGTTTTATCAGCCTGCATTTGTACGAACAACCCTTCGCCTGGGCCTCCTTGAATTCACAGGTCTGTTTCTGGAGAGAATGGGTGTTCCTTAGACACCCGCTGCTCCTACACTCTGGTTTGGGCCGACGATCCATCTGGGCCTCTGGGGTTTCGGCTCTTGGTGGGGAAATGGCCCTGGCCTGGTGGCTATGTCTGTGGTTGCCATTTTGCAGGTGGGCCAGAGCCAGTGGGTCCCCCCAAGTGGTCACGTGGTACAGTGACCCCCCCCCCGACCACAGGCTCTGCCCTTCACTCCCTTGCCCGTCAGCCCATCATGACCTGGCAGTGCTCCTCAGTGGTTCTCAGTCCTTGCTCAGCTCCACCCCTGCCTGGGTCCTTGCATCTCATTTCCGAAGCTGACTTTCTTGTGATTCCTTTAGTTTAGTTTTTCCTTTGAGACAGGACTTTGGGGAGGTGTTCAGCGGGGTGGGAATGGGGATAGATCCTAGGTGAGCCAATCCATTTGTTTTGGCAGATTCACATACCTGGGTACCCCCAAGTGTATCACAGTATACAGCTTAGCACCAATCCAGAAACTTCCTTCATGGCCCTTGCCAGGTAGCCCCCACTCCAGTCTCCCTGGTCATCTCCGGCAAATACTGTCCACTCCCACATGATTAATTTTTCATGTTCTAGCACTTAATATACTACATTTGTGTACACACATTATACATACATGTATATGTACACATGCAACATTATACACATGTATTATACCACATGTACCTTTCAGCGAAAGCTTTCTAAGTTCACTGTAACATGTTTGTTGAAATTTTGGGGTGTTCTCACCTGGAACAACTGCCCGTTCCTTTTTACTTGTTGTGTAGTATTCCAGGGCAGCGTCCACTGTAGTGAGTGCATCCATGCACCTGTTGATGGACGCTTTGGCAATCCTAAGTAAAGCTGGAGTGCACCATTCTCATACATGCCTTTTTATGGACATATGTTTTCATTTCTCTTGGGTAAATCCCTAGAAGTGGAATGTTGAGTCATAGGACAGGTGTATGTTTAGTTTTATAAAGCAGTTATAATAAAGTTTTACAGTGCTGCCAATCGTGTGTGGAATACGGAGCTGTTTTTTAAACCATTTAGCAGAACATTGGCTTTCTGCCTGAGGGCAGTATAATGGGGTGGGGGACACCTTCCTCTCCCTTGGTCCCTCCGCCAGTGGAGAGATAGATGCAAAGTTTACCCCCTGCTCTGCTGGGGGTGGGCCATGAAGTGTACCTGCTTTGGTAAAAGGAACCTTTTTGTTTTATTTCGAGGCCTGCTCCTCTTGGCTTTCCCTGGCGACTCAGGACAATCGTTGATTTTTCCTGGGCCTTGCCTCTCCCTGCTCACATTCCTACGCCATCTCCCACCCCCTCCCCTACCTCTCAAATAGCTGTGCTCTCCAGTGGAGCACGAGGGTCAGGGCCTTTGGTCCCTGGTGTTTCTTAACATTTGTGCCCACGGTTTTGCATTCACGACTGACCGAAGTTGATTTTCGGAGCCCGCTGATCATCACATGGGAGCGTGTACATTTCTAGTTGGCTTCAGTGTGGGAGAACTGGCTGAGCAGGTGTGCTGCGCAGCTCTAACCAGCCACAGACCAGTCCCCCTGGGAGCCGGGCCACCCAGGAGCCCAGTGGTCTGGGGTGTGCCGGCCTTGGGGAGGCTACTGCCAGCTTCTCAGAGTCTCTTCAGGGCCAGTGCTTTGGGGATATGGTTTATAGGGCTGCTAGTAGGTCCTAATGAGTGGATTACATTTTACTTTTTATATCTTGTCTTTTTGGAGAAAGTACTGGTTGTCCAAAAAGTTCATGCAGGTTTCCCCGTGAGCTAGAAAAACCCAAGCAAACTTTTTGACCAACCCAATGCTTTGAGGATTTAAAAAAGAAAAAAGGATACTGTAAGAGGAGATGAGATTGGGAAGGACTAGAGTTGTTTAAGAAATGGACATACAGGAACCACAGGTTTCAGGACAGTTGGCTGTAAACAGTTCTCTTTTTCTGAGTTTAGAGAGATGATGTGTGTCCTCGAGCTCATCCTAAAGAGAAATGCTTCCTTAGAGGGAGTTATGGGAATAGAGGTCCTGTAATCCCAAAGGTCCGTATAGTCAAAGCTGTGGTCTTTTCAGTAGTCATATACGGACAGATGTGAGAGTTGGGCCATAAAGAAGGCTGAACGCTGCAGAACTGATGCTTATGTGGTGTTGGAGAAGACTCTTGAGAGTCCTTTGGACTCCAAGGAGATCAAACCAGTCAATCCTAAAGGACGTCAACTCTGAATATTCATTGGAAGGGCTGATGGCTGAAGCTGGAGCCCCAATACTTTGGCCACTTGATGAGAAGAGCCAATTCATTGAAAAAGACCCTGATGCTGGGAGAGATGGAGGGCAGGAGGCGAAGAGGGTGACAGAGGATGAGATGGCTAGATGGCATCAGCGACTCAGTGGACATAAATTTGAGCAAAGTTTGAGAGGGTGAAGGACAAGGGGAGCCTGGCATGCTGCAGTCCATGGGGTCTCAAAGAGTTGGACACAGCTTAGCAACTGAACAGCATCATCAAATAGGAGCTGAGGGTTCTATCAGCAGCTGAGGCCTGGCAGCGCAAGCTGCTGCTCCGGCCGGGTCTGCGGGAAAACTTAGAAGTAGTGTTGAGGGAAAATTTAGGGGAAGCCGCTCTGGGAGGAGCCCTGCTAACGGTGTCTGATTGAGATGGAATTGTAGACACTTCAGGCTTCCCTGGTGTCTTAGACAGTAAAGAAGTTGCCTGCAATGCAGGAGACCCGAGTTCGATCCCTGGGTCGGGAAGATTCCCTGAAGAAGAGACTAGCAACCCGCTCCAGTATTCTTGCCTGGAGAATTCCATGGACAGAGGGGCCTGGTGGGCTACAGTCCGTGGGATGGCAAAGAGTCTGACGAGACTGAGCAACTAACGCTTTTTTTGTTGTTTTTTTACAATACTTTTTAGACCAGTTGAGTTGGACTGGGTCATTCTCCCAAAATGACATTTGTCTCAACTGGATTTTTTTCTAGGTGTTTTTAGAGATGATGATTGGAGTTTTCATTCTTGCCCAGGGATTGATGTGATTTCAATGTGGAGGTGGACAAACACAGGGGCAGGCATGGTCAGTTCCAGGATCAGAGACTCAAGTGAGGGTCTGGACTTGGTTGAGTCTTGGACTCCCAACAGGGTAAAGCAGTGGTGTCCACGCCAGTGAACAATCTGAGTTTGGGGGTGGGAGGGACTTGCAGTCAAGTAGCTTGTAGGCGGAGGGGGGAGGGTGGTGAGGTACATCTGGAGCTCCTTAGAGGGACCGAAGAAGACAGTGATTTCTGCGCGTCTGAGTGGGAGTTCAGGCAAAGTTGCTGTTTCTCCTTCTTCTGTATCTGCTTTTCTAGCACTTGGTGTTCGGTCCTTGCTCGTCCTGGAACTCCTTGAAGACAAGGTTATGTCTGTCTCCAAATCCGCCTCTCAGCGGTGCCTGCCCCTCCGTTGGTGCAGTAGCAGAGGGGGTGGAGTGGTGTGGGGTCCAGCTGGGAAGGTGGATGGCAGATGAGAAGGGGCTGTTGGCCTTGACCATCAGGAAGGAGTCCACGCCAGATCTTTTGGATGAGTGGGTGTGTGTCTGTATATGGCTATAGCTACAGATATGTGTGTATACGTTGGGTTCATTAAGCTTGATAGATAGCAAGGCTCAAAAAGAAAAGCACTGAAGCTGGAAGAGTCTACTGGGGCGGAGGTCTGGACAGATGACTTCTGTGGGCCCCAGATGTGGGGAGACGGGAGGGGAGCACATGGGCTGTTAACTGGGAAGGCGCCCTCTTAGGAGGAGACGGGGTGCAGGAAGCACGCAAAAGGTCTCCCACGATACACAGACATTTACGTTCAGCCGTGCTCCTGTCTCTTATACACATCTAGATGTGTATAAGAGACAGACTTAATATACTACATTTGTGTACACACATTATACATACATGTATATGTACACATGCAACATTATACACATGTATTATACCACATGTACCTTTCAGCGAAAGCTTTCTAAGTTCACTGTAACGTGTTTGTTGAAATTTTGGGGTGTTCTCACCTGGAACAACTGCCCGTTCCTTTTTACTTGTTGTGTAGTATTCCAGGGCAGCGTCCACTGTAGTGAGTGCATCCATGCACCTGTTGATGGACGCTTTGGCAATCCTAAGTAAAGCTGGAGTGCACCATTCTCATACATGCCTTTTTATGGACATATGTTTTCATTTCTCTTGGGTAAATCCCTAGAAGTGGAATGTTGAGTCATAGGACAGGTGTATGTTTAGTTTTATAAAGCAGTTATAATAAAGTTTTACAGTGCTGCCAATCGTGTGTGGAATACGGAGCTGTTTTTTAAACCATTTAGCAGAACATTGGCTTTCTGCCTGAGGGCAGTATAATGGGGTGGGGGACACCTTCCTCTCCCTTGGTCCCTCCGCCAGTGGAGAGATAGATGCAAAGTTTACCCCCTGCTCTGCTGGGGGTGGGCCATGAAGTGTACCTGCTTTGGTAAAAGGAACCTTTTTGTTTTATTTCGAGGCCTGCTCCTCTTGGCTTTCCCTGGCGACTCAGGACAATCGTTGATTTTTCCTGGGCCTTGCCTCTCCCTGCTCACATTCCTACGCCATCTCCCACCCCCTCCCCTACCTCTCAAATAGCTGTGCTCTCCAGTGGAGCACGAGGGTCAGGGCCTTTGGTCCCTGGTGTTTCTTAACATTTGTGCCCACGGTTTTGCATTCACGACTGACCGAAGTTGATTTTCGGAGCCCGCTGATCATCACATAGGAGCGTGTACATTTCTAGTTGGCTTCAGTGTGGGAGAATTGGCTGAGCAGGTGTGCTGCGCAGCTCTAACCAGCCACAGACCAGTCCCCCTGGGAGCCGGGCCACCCAGGAGCCCAGTGGTCTGGGGTGTGCCGGCCTTGGGGAGGCTACTGCCAGCTTCTCAGAGTCTCTTCAGGGCCAGTGCTTTGGGGATATGGTTTATAGGGCTGCTAGTAGGTCCTAATGAGTGGATTACATTTTACTTTTTATATCTTGTCTTTTTGGAGAAAGTANTTACCCACGTTTCATCAAGTTTGGCTGAAATACAGAGATTGGCAGTGAAAAGTCCCCATTCCCTGATCTTAGAACAGACTCTGAGAGCTCTCTGTTCCCCTGCTGTTGTCTCTGCTGACTCCTAGATTATCCCCATGCTGGTCCCTAGTTCTGAGGTTGAGCAGTTACGAAGAGTCTGCACCTCCGTTGGACACTTGATATGTGACGTGCTTAGCTGACTTGAAGTCCTTTGGTCTGTTTTCTTTGTGAGCACTTGTAGTTGGCCAGGGGCTGGGAAGGCAGGCTTCATTCTGCTTGCCTTCCATGAAGATGCTTTTTACCTTTTGTTGTTCAGTTGCTAAGTCGTGACTGACTCTTTGCAACCCCATGGACTGCAGCACGCCAGCCTTCCCTGTCCTTCACCGTCTCCCAGAGTTTGCTCAAACTCATGTCCATTGAGTTGATGATGCCATCCAACCATCTCATCCTCTGTCATCCCCTTCTTCTCCTGCCTTCAGTCTTTCCCAGCATCAGGGTCTTTTCTGATTGAGTTGGCTCTTCTCATCAGGTGGCCAAAGTATTGGGGCTTCATCTTCAGTTTTTACAAAAACTACCCTTATTATTAAAACACAGTAGTGTCATGGACCGTGTGTGTTGTCTTGAGTTCCCCCAAACAGTTGATGTTGACAAAGGCTTGCATTCCTTAAGTTGAGGAGGGCTACAGTGTAAGGCTTTATCTGTATCCCTAAGCATTTCAGAAGATATATCTGTGCTCTGTGTTTAAATATAGCATGGTGTTTGCTACTGAGTTGGAGAAGAAGCAATTGAATATGTAGGTCATTGACTTAGAAGAATGAGTTCGGAGTTTTTCTTTGCATCTGATTAACCCTGTCTTACAATTGGGCCGTTGATGCTGTGCCATAATTGGCTTACACAGAGTTCAACGAGATACCTGGGAGGGAAACTGCAGGAATCATAAGAAATACCTTTGCCCCTTAAGGCATTCAGGGGTGTGACTTGGTGTTGGTCCCAGGGGCCAGCTGCTTCGCAGCCAGTGTGGAAGCGTTAAGCCCTCTGGAGTTGTATGGGGAGGAAGCATTCTCAGAGCTGCTCTCCGGAGCAGATCCTCAGGAACAAGGGGAGAGGGCCCTATTAATCAGGGTAAATGCCAGCGGTGTATTTTAATACATGCTTGATCCAGAACGCACTGTTTGGAATTGCATATTTAAAAGGAAACTGCCACCCCCCCCTTTGAAGGTACGTGACATTTAAAAGATCTGTAGCAGGCGATAGGTTTGACAGCTTCGAATTATATTTGAAAGAGTTTTTCTTTTGAGAAAGAAAATGATTACTTCTATTTTAAATGTCATCACAAAGACATAAACATGTTTAATCAAATTATATATTTAATTTATGTAGAATGTAATTTTTATCCCCGCGGAGGAGTTGCTGGTTATTTCTTTATCAGCTTTGAAGCTGGGCAATGTTTGAAAGCGTTCAGCTTTTTTGAGTAAATGGCTATTTAAGGGTTTATGGAACCTGAAAAAATAGTATTATGATGGAAATAGGTTTTATCTGTACACTGTACCGAATGGCACATTTTGGGGAGAGGGGGACTACTTTCATGATTGTTTCTGCGAGGCATTGAGAACAAACTGTTGAATGGATTGAAAGAAGTGTGACCCTGAAGACAATAAGGTGAGACAGCAAAGATGCTCCTGTAATTTTCTCCTTCTGGGTTCTTTGAATCATCAGGGAGGTGCCGGGGAGTATTGGGACTGACTGCCAGCTCTCCTTAAAAGGGAGACAACACACGATCTCAGGGGACAGACTCCGAATGCCACCAAAGACCTTGAGGTTGATACAGTGTGATTAAGTTGGGTCACAAGAGACTGACGGGGAGTTTGAGGGCAGCCTCAAGGTCCCCAGGCTGCTGGAAAAGCAGGAATGTAAGCTGTGGGTCAGCTCAGACAGGTGGCTCGCTGGTTCTGCCAATCTGCTAGGACTCACCAGCTCCAGAACTTTCTCTGAGCGAGCTGGGTGCTGGAAGGTGGCCAGCCCAGCGTACAACCGCGTGTGTCAGCCAGGGATGGTCTTGCCCTGTTCGAGCCTGCCGCCTGGTGTTTTGAGGCAGCCCAGTGGAGTCCGGGAGTCCTGGGGTTCCTTGTCCACTTATTCACACGGAGCTGCCCCGGGGGCTGGCTTTCTCCTGTTCTCTCCGGAGCTGTTTTGTGAGATGTGACCTGGGGAGCCCTGGGCAGCTGGCAGCAGCTGGGCAAGAGAAACCAGTCAGTTGTGCCTGTTCCCAGGAAAGATCTTACGTAGCAGGCATCTTTGCCAGCTGCAGCGGAGAAGGTCAGGGTTCAGGAGCCATGTACCATGGCAGCCAAAGGAAGCTGATCCCAGTTCAGAGCATGAAGCGTGTCAACAGGCTCGGCTCCTTGTGGCTCCTTGTAAACAAACCCCAGTCCACCACAAAAAGGAAGTGCCCTGTTTATTGGTCAGCATGCGCCAAAGGAACAGACAAAACAGGACAAAGCTACTTGGTATTTTTGTGGTGAAGCTTGTCATTGTGAGGTGATCAGAGAATCACATGGAAGTTGCTAAGACCCTTTACCTGGTTCTCCCCCAGTTGGTAACATCTTGCAGAACAGAGTGACGATAAAGTGACCGGAAAACTGATGCTGGTACAATCCGCAGATACTATTCGGATTTCCCCAGTGGTACATGTATTCGTTTGGGTATATTCACTTCTCCTGCAGCTGAACCATGTTCCATGCGCCCCACCACAGTGAAGATACACAACAGTGTCCCAACCCACAAGGGTGTCTCCTGTTCCCCGTTTCCAGCCACACCCACTTTAGGTGGCGCAGACAGTTCATGGCCAACATACTAGCTTGTCAGCAGGGCTGGCTGACTTCCAAGACCCTGCTTACTCAGAGAAAGTTCTGGAGCTAGAGTGACCTGCCTGCTCCCCGGGCCCTAAAGCCTGACCGCCTCTAATCTGTTCTCCATCTCTGTAGTTTTGTCCCTTAAGAATGTTACAGAAATGGAATCAGGTGATACGTAATGTGTAGCCTTTTGGGGCGCAGTGTTTTCACTCAGCACAGTTCCCTTTGAAATTCATTCAGGTTCTTGTATTGCCAGCTGGTTCCTTTTTGTTGCTGAGGAATATGCCATCCCGAGATTTTTTAACCCAGTCTTAGACTGGAACCCTGGGTGAGAGGAGACCCATCCTGGAAACCGGACAGTTGCCAAGTGAGAGGAGCGAGGCATCCCCAGCCTTCCCGCATCTTGCTGCAGATGTCCGTGGGGGTGGCGTTTGGAGAAGCTTGCGTGCTCCGGGAGCTTGGCTGGTCTGGGAAACCAGTGGAAGGGCCTGCCTGTGAGTTCTGTTCATCTGCGCTGTTCTGTTTTTGAACCGTGCACACGGACTGAAACAAAAGTCGGGATAGAAGTTGACTGGATTTTGATATTTTATTATGAGCGTTGCTGCTATAAAAATAACAGACGGGAGTTCTGGTCTGGTGCACAAGAGAAGTTAAAAACTGCGTGAGCATGGTTTCTTTAGAGGAGACCCTGAGCACCTCCCTGGCGGTGGCATGCCTTCATGAGAGCTGTGAAGTGGCATCGCCCCAGAACCTACTTTCCCAGGGAAAGTTTTGAGCGGTTGTGGCCTCAGAAAGTGGATGTATTTGCCCTGTGTTAAACATACATGCTTGTGTATTTACACATGTGTCCCGTCAATGAGGACAGCATTTATGAAGTTATTACTCCTATGCAAGGTCATCTGTATTTTCAGAATTAATAAGTGCAACAGAGTGATTCGGTAAGTGAGGAAGTTCGTTGACGATCCCCAGTGTTACTTCGCCTGATACATATGAATCAGGAGGGTTGTTTCATCAGGCTGTTTGTAAGGGGGAGGTTCCCTTTCCTGATAAGATGCTCTCTGAGGTCTCATCTGGCTCTGGGATTTATTTTTGTGGCTGCACTGCACGCCATGTGGAAATGTGGGATCTTAGTTCTCCGACTAGGGATCGAAGCCGCGTCCTCTGCAGCCATGTGTGGGAAGTGCAGAGTCTTAACCGCTGGAACACCAGGGAAGTCCCTGGGATTCATTCTGAGGATTAGAATTTGTTGCCTGTAGAGGGAACTTATTTTGGCCCCGTGAATTTCCTTTCCGTTCGACCTTGGAAGTCTTCACTCGCGTTTGTTTTTGCGGAGTTGCACTGTGTCCTGCTCCCTGCGGCATGCCTAGCGCTGTAAGTGGATTTTAAAGAGTGAAGTCGTCTCTTTGGTTGCAGGTACAGCAGCCAGTCCATTTGATGGCAGTGAAGCGCTTCATTTCACACCAAAATCTCCCCTGAACGTATAGGTTTGGGTTTGAATATATTTGTTTTGAAATAAAATAGAATTTCCTTTAGGCCTTTCTTCTTCCCAGGACTCTGGATTCTTAAATTATCTTAGTCCTGTTAGAAAAGCATTTGTTACACAGTAGAAGTGTTCACAGATATGTCTTAGAGCTGAGTGCTTTATCTGTGGCATCATGCGTTCACCCCACTGTGGCCCCTCATTCTAGGTAAGAACAGTCATGTCCTGGGCTTATTGGTGAAGAAGCGAAACGAGGGATCAGGCAGCTGGGGCCGCTCACAGCCTCCTTCAGTGCTCTCCGCTAGTGGCTGGTCTCCACGTTCTCCAAGATAAAAATTATGTTGTCCCTGCTCACCTTCCCTGATGGCAGCCATCGACGCTTCCCTGGTGGCTCAGATGGTAAAGGATCGCCTGCAGTGCAAGAGATGTGGATTTGACCCCTGGGTCGGGAAGATCCCCTGGAGGAGGAAATGGCAACCCACTCCAGTGTTTTTGCCTGGAGAAGCCCAGGGACGGGGGAGCCTGGTGGGCTGCCGTCTATGGGGTCGCACAGAGTCGGACACGACTGAAGCGACTTAGCAGCAGCAGCTCATTCTTCTGCAGTCTAGTCTGTAGCCAAGAACTTGGTTAGAGCCTGCCAAGGCCACCTTGTGGCAGTGCCATCCTGTCCTGCAGGCCCTGGAGAGAGTGGGTTCTGAGCTCCCTGTGGGAGTCAAGGTATCTCCGCTGCATTGATGTCCCTTCCTCTGCCCCTCTGGGCTTCTCCCAGGTCAGCTGGCCACTGGAATTCAGATTGATGTGTTGGCATCCATACAAGGGACACCTTTTTGTTTTAAGATTTTTTTAATTTTTTTTAAAACCCTCACTTTTTAAGTCTTTATTGAATGTGTTACAATATCGCTGCTATATTTTACGTTTTGGTTTTTTGGCCCCGAGGCATATGGGATCCAACCCACACCCTCTACATTGGAAGGTGAAGTCTTAACCACTGGGCCATCAAGGAAGTCCCATCACCCTGTTCTTAGATGAACTTCATGAGCTTGAAGGGGATGCCTTACTACTTCCGTTTGGACTCACCTGCACAGTGCAGCAGTTGCCTAAGGGCTTAGATCCTAAATAGAGCCAGGGACCCTCGGCAGCAGCTCCGTTTCTGTACTCCCAGCCTCAGCTCCCTCTCCTGATGCAGAAGCCCACACAGACTCACTGTGTGGTTTCCAGATTGTAAGAAACCTGCCCTTTATAGAAAATGGAGAAATCAAGGAAAATATGAAGACTGTTTCTATGATCCAAAAGCCTTCTATTTTAAAAATCACCTTACCGTGGAAAAATAATTTCTCGTAACACTTCGGGTGTATTTTCTGTCTCGTGCATGTATGCATACACTAAGAAGTGAAATTCACTGTTTAAAGAATATTTTTTTTAATTTATAAGCTTTGGAGTCTGTTTGTTTTTCCATTTGACCTACAAGTGTTTTTCCTAAGTTATGAAGTGGTTTTGAATTTTTAAAACTGAATAATCTGTTGATTACATGTATCAAAATATATGTAGGTAAAATACCATGATAGCTGTTTGTCGTGTCTGTAGTGTCGCAGAAATAGTTACCCAACTCTTTTCTGTTTTAGGGATCATCTTAGGTGGTTTGTATTTTTGGTGTGGTATGTGGAACCTTGTTTTTCAGACCAGAGATCGAACCCACGCCGTTTGCATTGGAAGTGCAGAGTCTTAATCACTGGCTGCCAGGGAAATCCCTGAGATGATTTATTTTTATTTTTATCCAAATCTTGGCTCCTCCTCTAGTTACTGCCTAGGGGTAGAATGAGCTGGGGGATGAACTCTAACTTTTCAGAAATGGTGCCCTTTCATACTCCCACTGAAGTGGTGGGATTGGGGGGGTGTTTGTCTCACCAACTCTTCAAACATTCTATTCTGCCATCCATGGGTTTTCCATTAAAGAACCTCAGCTCAGTGGGTTTTTTGTCTCTGTTGAGCATCAGGAGACATGCTTGCTGTCTGACCCCGTGCACCTGCTCAGTGGGGTACCGGCTGGAAAGGAACTCAGCACACCTCTTCTGCGCTCTGCAATCTAACAGGGAGAAAGCTGAGGCCAGGGCGTTCTTTCAAGATGCCCCACTGGTTAGTGGTTGCTACTTGCTGTGTTCTCTTCATGGGCTAGCCCATCTCTCTCCCTGTCCTGGCAGGTTCTGGAACCTCTCCTAGAGGTGGAAGCGCCTGGGCCTGTAGCTTTCTGATTCACTTACTGTCTGGGATCCACAAAAGGCCACCTACAGTATCTCTCATTTGCCTTATGGACTTACACCCCCGTTGCCTGATGCATTGAGCCAGGCTGATTGTAAGGGGGTCCTTCCCCAGAAAGGACTGTCCACCCCTGGGCGTTTCAAAGTTAACAAGGCGGCTTCATGGCTTGTCTGACACTGGGACAGATGCTCGGGGTCACAGCCAGGCTTCTGGGAGCTGGGGGTCAGACGGCTCAGACCAGCACTTCACGGCCAGCTGGGCACTTTAGGGTGGGGACGCTGCTTGAATTCACAGGATGACGTCGGCGTGTGTGTGGGTTGCTGCTCGCGGCTCCACTTTCCTTTCTTTCAAAACTTGGCGCTCATCCGGCCCGAGCACCCGTCGATTTGCTTTCCACGTTCATTTTCCCAGCTGTATCCAACCCCACCCCCATCCCGATGCCCTTGTTGATTTCTCCGTCTCTGGAGCCACTGAGGACAGAGGCTTTCTCCAGAGGATTGAAGGCCAGCTAATGCTATGAGGCTAGACTCCTCCCGGTCACCTAGCCCGGCTCAAATCTGCTGGCTCTGTAGGGTGGGTGCGAAAGCAAAAAGCTCAAAGACAGCCGAGGAATGGCCANCTTTCTCCAGAGGATTGAAGGCCAGCTAATGCTATGAGGCTAGACTCCTCCCGGTCACCTAGCCCGGCTCAAATCTGCTGGCTCTGTAGGGTGGGTGCGAAAGCAAAAAGCTCAAAGACAGCCGAGGAATGGCCACATTAATTGACTACATCTGAGACAACACTGAGAAAATATCCTATTTTGTTTTCCTTAAGAAGGTGGCTGGGTTCCAAGACTTCCCTTACAGTTTTCCACTGGCTGTCCTTATATTTGAAGACAGAGTTCTGAAATCTTGGCTGTTGGGCCTCTTCATGTTCTTAAAGCTTAAACCCAGCTGAAGATATTTAATATTACAAAATTTCCATAAGCATTCCCTCTGCAAAGACTGGATGTGGAGTTTGTGCCTGGAGGGCACGTTTCTTCCTGAAGCTGAGACTCCTGGACGCGGGGGTAATCGTGATGTGTTCATTTGACCTTAGGTGTCTTGATGGTCCGGTAATTGTATCAGGACATAGAAAATTAACTTTCAGGGTCCCCACCCCCCCAATAAAGGGTAATTGTTTCCAAGCGAATTAATATGGTTTATTCATTATTGGGCAGTCGCATATGGAATTGAATCCTGGGAAGGAATGGCATGGCTGTGGAAGGGGAAGGCATCTCAGGTCATACCGTGTTAACTCCGACTTGTCCAGCCTTTCCGTCTTTGGAGGATGTTGTCCTTCCCTGGTGACAACCAGTCCGGAATTCCACACTGTTTATGCCTGGTGGGCCAGGTCTTTCTGGGGGCTGTGTTAATATNATACCGTGTTAACTCCGACTTGTCCAGCCTTTCCGTCTTTGGAGGATGTTGTCCTTCCCTGGTGACAACCAGTCCGGAATTCCACACTGTTTATGCCTGGTGGGCCAGGTCTTTCTGGGGGCTGTGTTAATATTGAGAGGCTGGGCCCCACCCCAGGTGACTTGAGTCAGCCTGAGGTCCTGATTGGGGTCAGATCACACTTGTGTGGCCCCCAAGTTCTGAGCCCAGGGACAGAGGTTGGGTAGGGGGGCGGGGTCTACATCCCAGCAGCCCCTGGCCCCTCCCACTCAACCCACCTCACCCCCTGCTGCTCAGAAATGCCCATCTGTGCCCCCCAGCAGCCCTTGATGTGTGCAGCTCTGGTCCCCTGGCCCAGTCAAAGTCCAAAACCATCTGTTTCTGTTGTGGATGATCGTGGGTCCCTGGATGTGGGAGAGAGCTGCTGCTGAGGGTGGTCAGGTGTGAATCAGGAGCTGGAGGGGTTGGGGAGAGCCCAGGCTGTGCAGGGGTCCCTGAGCTGTGCTCCAGGAGCCCGTGGCCTCAGATTGACACCTCTGTCTGGCTGTCCTTCTGTCCGGGTGTGCCTCTCTGGCCAGAGGGCTTCTGTTTGCTGATAGGGGTGGGTCGGTTCTGCAGGGCAGGCATTTGGTTTCTCTTGGGGGCTTCTGGGTTCCATGTCTGCTTGAGGCTCTTCCCCACCCGCCATCCTTGAACTTGAGATAGTCCGAGGCCCTGTGGTGGATACACGGGGAAAGCCCCTGGCACCCACTTCCCGTGCCCTCATCCTTACTGTGACCCCATCCCGGAGGGTCGCTCCCCTTTTGCACAGATTGACACGGTGCTGGGTGGCTGGTGTGTGCAGTGGGAACAGTGAACAGGTTGACTCAGGGCTGGCCTAGGGTGACCTCCAGATCACCACGGCTCCCCAGGACTGGCTTTTGTCTAGAGCTGGGTCTCAGGTTCTGTGTCTGTGTGTCCCTCTTGTAGCAACCCATGGGCAAGTGCTTCCTTCTGCCTGGGGCGCAGGTGGGCAGCTGGATGCCCCAGGGTGGGGCCCTGCAGCTGTGGGCAGCTGGCCAGCATTTCCGAGAGTGACCGTGCATCACTTCAGTCATACTTACTTTAAAAAACTTTTTATTTTGTTTTGGTATAGCCAGTTAACGATGCCGTGATAGTTTGAGGTGGACAGCAAAGGTACTCAGCCTTACCTACACGTGTATCCATTCTTCCCTAAATCCCCCCCATCCTGGTTGCTGCATAACATTGAGCAGAGTTCCCTGTGCTGTACCGGAGGTCTCTGTTGGTTGTCCATTTTAAATGCCGCAGTGTGTACCTTGTCCATCCGGAACTTCCCTAACTCCCCCTTCCCCTCGTCCTTCTCTCCTGACCACCCTCGACTCGTCCTCTTAAGCCTGTGAGNCTGTTGGTTGTCCATTTTAAATGCCGCAGTGTGTACCTTGTCCATCCGGAACTTCCCTAACTCCCCCTTCCCCTCGTCCTTCTCTCCTGACCACCCTCGACTCGTCCTCTTAAGCCTGTGAGTCTGTTTCCTTTTTGTAGATAAGTTCTTGTGTGTCATTTCTTTTTAGATTCTGCATCTAAGGGATGTCATATGCTGTTTCTCCGTCTCTGTCTGACTTCACTTGGTATGTTCAGTCGTAAATCTGATAGCAACAGGCGCCCCCTTGAGAGGCCCTCCAGCAGCATCTGAGCCGAGAGCACTGACGAGCGCGAAGCCTGCAATTCTGGACCGTTCTCCTCCCGGTCCCGTGTTCCTTTGCTGAGCACAGCCTGGCCTCAGGACTCTCACCATGGGGAGGGCGGGTCCACCCTGCCAGCAGGGAGCATGTGGGTCCCTTCGTGACCTGGCGAGAGGTACTGGACTCTTAGGCCAAACGGGAACCATTTATCTCATGATGTGAGCAGAGACTGGTTTTGTCCTTAACTGAGGCTGGTGATGACACACTCATGTCACAGTCACGTGCCAGTATCTGATGACCCACTAGCGTTTACTGAGCACTTGCTGGACCCTGGCCTTGTGCCGAGCCCCCAGGCATGATCTCTTTGAGAGGACCTGATCAGCCATGAGGCGGACGCTGTGACCTCCATCTCAGACGGGACAGAGTCCCAGGGCGTGGGTCACCTCGACCCGAGGAGCCTGGGATTCTCCNAAAAAAAAAAAAAAAGAAAAGAAAAATTGTGATGCTCACAGCCTAGGAACACAGACCCACTGAGAGAGAGATTCAATCCCCAAGTAATACTTCCCTCCTCATTCCTCCCCACATCACAGGACACAGGATGAAAACAGTGGATAAAGAGGAGTGAACAGCAAGATATAAGTTCTATTTAAGAAGGGGTTTTAGGGAAACCCTCAGACAACTGGGGAGACAAACAAGGGCACCAGAGGAGAATGAAGCTGCAGCAAACGTTAAACACAGCCCAGGTCCCAGCCAGGTCAACATAAAATTCTCACACCACAGCCTATTCACCTTAATTCCTCATATCTGATATTATCATGTCCGACTTTCAGCAACATTAAAGGATGTGCTAAAGGCAGGAGAAAACACAGAAAGCAAACCTTAGACCAAGACTCTGATGTGACACAGATCTTGGAATGTTCAGGCACAGAATGTGTGTGGATATACACAAGTATAGAGAGACACTTATTGTAAAGAACTGGCTGGTGAGGCTCATGGGATTATTGAGGTGAGGAGTCTCAAGATCTAGGGTCAGCAAACTGGTGACCCTGGAGCCAATGGAGCAGCTGAAGGAGGAGCTGGGGGAGGAAGAGAGTCAGGGAGTGTGTGTCATGATGGAGAAGACAGAGGATGTCTGCAAGAAGGGGAATTCTCAAAGAGGGAGGAGGAAATCAGTAAAAAATCACTCTGCTGGCAGCATGTTTTCTGAAAGATCTGCTGCTTTGGTTTAAGCCTCTGAGTTCCAGTTGTCCTAACGCAGGATAAAAGTAATAACAACACTCGTCTGCGACCACACGGAGTGCAGCCTGCCAGGCTCCTCTGTCCATGGGGTTTTCCAGGTGAGAACACTGGAGGGGGTTGCCACCAAGGCTGCAGACAAGTGCAGCCTGCAGGGCTTTCTGCCTGGGGGACCTTGCTGGGGAGCTCCGCCCACGTCCTCTTTCCTCTTCTCACAGCTGACAGCTGCACTCTCAAACGCAGTTCTTGAGCTGAGCTTTCAGATCACGTATTACTGAAAAAATATCCACCATGTCCTCTGTGTGTGTGTACGTCCGGGGCACTGTCACTGATCTCCATTCAGCCTGCAGTGTGTTAGCTCTCAAAGGAGAAGCAGAGAGTTAAGGAGAGCACACAGCCCCAGGAGAAGCAAGACATGGGCATTCCTCCTGCTCCATGGACACCAGGGCGGTAAGTCCAAGGCCGTGGTGACTGTGCCTGTGTGTGTGTCTGTGTGTGTGTGTGTGTGTATTGTGCTTGAGAGTGTGTTGCAGGGGTGCTGTGCATAGTGTGTTTGTGTGTATATGTGTGTGTATATGTGTGTGTGTTATGTTGGTGTGTATGTGAATGGTGTGTGTCTATTTGCGTGTAGATGAATATATGTGTGTTTTCCATGTGTGTTGTTTGTCTGTGNTGTTGCAGGGGTGCTGTGCATAGTGTGTTTGTGTGTATATGTGTGTGTATATGTGTGTGTGTTATGTTGGTGTGTATGTGAATGGTGTGTGTCTATTTGCGTGTAGATGAATATATGTGTGTTTTCCATGTGTGTTGTTTGTCTGTGTCACATGTATGTTTATACGTGTGTTTGTATGTTTGTGAGCATATGCATGAATGGTGTGTGTTGTGTTTCTGTATATTGGTTGTTGTGAATATCTCTGTGTGAGTGGACTCTGTGTCATATGTTTGTGTTTGTGTGCTGTGTATGTATGTTCATATGTTTGTGAGTAAATGTGTGTTCATGTATGTTGTACGTATGTGCTGTTTGTACTTTTGTGTATGTGTGTAAGTAGTGTATGTGTTGTTTGTGTATATCTTTGTTTGTATGTTTGTGAGTGTGTGTGTGTGTGAGTCTGTGTGTGTATTGTGCTTGAGAGTGTGTTGCGGGGGTGCTGTGCATAGTGTGTGTGTGTATATGTGTATGTATATATGTGTGTGTTATGTTGGTGTGTATGTTAATGGTGTGTGTCTATTTGTGTATAGATGAATATATGTATGTTTTCCATGTGTGTTATGTTTGTTTACATCACATGTATGTTTATACGTGTGTTTGTATGTTTGTGAGCATATGCATGAATGGTGTGTGTTGTGTTTCTGTATATTGGTTGTTGTGAATATCTCTGTGTGAGTGGACTCTGTGTCATATGTTTGTGTTTGTGTGCTGTGTATGTATGTTCATATGTTTGTGAGTAAATGTGTGTTCATGTATGTTGTACGTATGTGCTGTTTGTACTTTTGTGTATGTGTGTAAGTAGTGTATGTGTTGTTTGTGTATATCTTTGTTTGTATGTTTGTGAGTGTGTGTGTGTGTGAGTCTGTGTGTGTATTGTGCTTGAGAGTGTGTTGCGGGGGTGCTGTGCATAGTGTGTGTGTGTATATGTGTATGTATATATGTGTGTGTTATGTTGGTGTGTATGTTAATGGTGTGTGTCTATTTGTGTATAGATGAATATATGTATGTTTTCCATGTGTGTTATGTTTGTTTACATCACATGTATGTTTATACGTGTGTTTGTATGTTTGTGAGCATATGCATGAATGGTGTGTGTTGTGTTTCTATGTATGGGTTGTTGTGAATATCTGTGTGTGAGTGGTCTCTGTGTCTTATGTTTGTGTTTGTGTGCTGTGTATGTATGTTCATATGTTTGTGAGTAAATGTGTGTTCATGTGTGTTGTGTGTGTGTGCTATGCTGGTACTTTTGTATGTGTGTGTGTGTAAGTAGTGTATGTGCTGTGTTTGTGTGTATCTTTTGTTTGTATGTTTGTGAGAGTGTCTGTGTGTGTGTCCCTATTTCAGGAGCAATGGGAGGAGTCAGGGGAATCAGGACCTTGCAGCCTTTGGGCTCTGCTTGGCGCTCCCCGCTTACCCTTGGGCAGGACGCTCTGTGAGTCTCAGTTTTCTCCCGAGAAACCTCACAAGGTGGCAGATCTGCTCCATGCTGGAGACAGACACTGGCACCTGGCCCACGTGTGGTGATGCCCCGTCGGGCAGGGTCTCGGGTGAGGCAGCCGGGGGCTGGGCAGACAGCTCTCTGGGCTTGAGAGTGGATGACAGGAGTTCCTGGTGGGTGACATACCCTCCTTGGCAAAGAGGACTGGGAATTGCTCTAGAAAACATCGTGGAATGTCCTGGAATATTCCGGGGGGACAAGATCTCAGGAATGTGTAGTTTGGACTCAGCATCCACATCTCCAGGGACACGGAGGCTCTGGCAGCGTGACCACCTGAGTCGGTGGCCTGGAGCTGAGCGCTGAGGACCCAGGGCTCCCGGCAGGACTGGACCCCACGTGGAGAGGGAACCTGTGCAGGTCTGCTGCCCTCCTCACCACCCAGTGCTCGGCCTCTGTGGCCCTCGCTGCCAGGCTCCCCCCACAGATCATCCTGGCCCCACGAGCCCCTCACCAGCCCCTCCTGTTCGTGTCCACCCGGCACACTGGCCACTGCTCCCGGGACAGTGTCTGTCAGGACGTGTCTCTGGTCATTTCTCCCCATCACAGACTCCCCCCCACCCCAAGTGGAGGACAAGTGCAGGGGAAGGAAGGGGGAAACAGGGTTCCTGAAGGAGGTAGCGGGTGTCTCAGACACCCCCTANGTCAGGACGTGTCTCTGGTCATTTCTCCCCATCACAGACTCCCCCCCACCCCAAGTGGAGGACAAGTGCAGGGGAAGGAAGGGGGAAACAGGGTTCCTGAAGGAGGTAGCGGGTGTCTCAGACACCCCCTACCCTGTCCCATGCCAACAAACCAATACAAACAGCTTCCATGGGCAAGAGAAAGGCAAAAGTCAGGAGCCCCTGAAAGCTTGGAGGAAACATCAGTAAGACACATGGTTTTTTTCTAGATGGAGGAAGAAGAATTTGAAATCCTTTTCCTGGAGGAACCTGAAGAAGGCACATCTCAGGATCCTTCTCCAGACGGGTCAGGAGAACAACTTTCTAGCAGACATGAACTTGAGAGAGGTGGGGCTGGGGCCTGAGGGGCAGGTGGTGTGCTGGGAAGGGCAGCGGGAGTCCCCCCTGTTAGATATTCGCCCACCGGAGTGGCCATCACTGGGCGTTTGGGTTGGGCCTCCCTTCACCCCAGCCAGCCAGAGGGAAGGCCCCTGATGGTGCCATGGGTCAAAGGAGGCGACAGACCACAGCCACCGCCCCTTCACTGAGTGTCAGGAAGGATGTGTTTGTGGGGCTCTACTGTGAGACTCTCAGGACCACGGGGGGTTGTGTTCACCACTAGTGAACACATAGGATGCAATCAAGGGCCCGCAGGTCTGGGCTCTGTCTTCCCAAGGGGCTCTCTCCCCCCAAAAGCTGTTTCATCAGGGTCAGGGGCTTCACTTTCATGGGCTCAACTTTCCATCTAACCTGGGGAGACAGAACTTAGGAATTTAGGAATGCTGGAAATCCACCACTTTCCTGGACAAAGGAATTAATTGGCAATTTATTATGCAGTTCCATGTGCCTGTGTTTTTATTAGAAGAACGTCAGTGGCCTGAGCCACTGGGAGAAACTCATAATATTAAGCTCATAGGAAAGTGACAGTCTCAGTGTTCACACCTGATTTACCCTTTTGGCAGCAATTGGGGTTAAGTATTACTTTAAAATTCCCTTCCATGCTCACTGTATTTGGCTTTTAAGTCCAAAGGTGTGGCATGAGTGTCTCCAGGCTTGCCCAGATGGGGAACCACTGTCTTCCTCCAGCTTTGCATCTGAGTACCGACAGATGTTGCCCTTCCCTGCTTCTGTGGAACTCCCAGTCATTCACTCAGGTCACCTGCAGAAGCTGGAGGGAGGCGATATCTTACAGTTGGAGTTGGTGGGTCAGCCCACCAAGGCAGAAAGGCAGGAGAAACACACCCCTGCTGGGGAGAGCTGGAAGAAGATGGTGCCAGTCCTGACCTCAAGAGGCTGAGGGCTCTGTACTGAGACGCAGCAGTGTCTTCCCTGGGAACAGACGATATCAGCTAGGGTTTGGTGCTTCTCTATGTGCTGTGTGTCCTGGGACTTGCAAGGCCAGGAGAAGGGAATTCCCTTCATGCCCTCCAGTCTCAGTCATTTCTAAAATCTGGATGTGGGGTCCTCAGTATTAAATGGGCATGAAACACCTACTTGCAGCTGATGATTCTGATATTCTCCTGGGTGAGGGTGTCCAGCCCAAACGTCAACAGTGGAGCTTAGGACTGTGACCCCAGCTGAGCTGTGTTGTGGAGCTGGGGGGCTGGCTGAAAGGACCTCACCCTCACAACACTCCTTGTTGGGAAAAGTGAAGGTAATGTGGCATGTTCCATCATGGCAGGGAGACGAGACACATGGAGGCTGTGTGCTTCCAACTTCACCATCTTCCTGGAAAGGGTCTCCAACCAGAGGTGCTCAAAGAAGCTCAGGCTCCCAGTTCATGAGGGAATGATCCCACCTGGTGGGAATAGGTGGCCCGAGAAGAAGTTTCAAAACAGAAGCATAGAATGTGGCGATCTACCATATGCTCCCACAATTCCACTTCTGGGGAATATACCCCATAGAGCTGTAACAGATGATGGATATATGTGAGCCGAGGTGCATAGCTGAATTATTCACAATAGCAAAAAGTGGAAACAACCCCCCAAACTCCATATATATCTGAATATGGATTCATATATACACCTACACCTACAGTGGAATATTATTCAGCCTTAAAAAGGAAGGCTATTCTGACACTTGCTCCAACATGAATGGAGCTTGAACACATTATGCACAGTGAACAAGCCAGACACAGCACGGCAAAAATTGCCTGATTCCAGTAATGTGAGGTCCTTAGAACAGTCAAACACATGGAGACAGAAAGAGCAGTGGACGTCAGGTGGTGGGGAGGCGGGCTGGGGCGTGAGTGTTTAGTGGGGACAGGGTGTCATTCGGGAAGATGGAAAGTTCTTGAGATGCTCAAGTGAAGACTGCCCAGCAATGCAAATGTACCAAAGACTACGCCTAAATATGGCTCAAACAGTACATTTTATGTTATGTATTTTCTACCTTATTTCGCCTCCAAAAAAATTCAGAAAAAAGAAAAGGAAGGAAAGCATGTGAACCTAGGGCATATCTCGGATGCAGACGCTGGGCTTCCTTTGTCCTGCCCGCACCCGGACTGTCTGCCCCCCGGGAGGCTAAAGCTGGGGACGGGCTCTAACCGCGGCCCCCCACCTTCTCTTGATGCTTCCAGGGCTGCAGGGGGATGAAGGGACCCCGCAGACGCTGAGGCTTATCCTGGTGGGAAAATCCGGGAGCGGGAAAAGCGCCACGGGAAACAGCATCCTCGGGAGGAGAGTGTTCGAGTCCAAGCTCAGCGCTCGCCAGGTGACCCAGGCCTTCCAGCAGGGGCACCGCGAGTGGGAGGGGAGGGAGCTGCAGGTCATCGACACCCCCGACATCCTGTCCCGCTGGGCGGCGCCGCAGGCGACCGCTCGGGGCAGCGGTGAGGCCGGCGCCTGCTCCCTGCCAGGGCCACATGCGGTGCTCCTGGTGACACAGCTCGGCCGCTTCACCGAGGAAGACGAGCGGGTGGCCAGGCGCCTCGAGCAGGTGTTCGGGGCGGGCGTCCTGGCCCGCACCGTCCTGGTGTTCACGCGGAAGGAAGACCTGGACGGCGGCTCCTTGGAAACGTACCTGCGGGAGACCGACAACCGGGCGCTGGCCCAGCTGGACGTGGTCTGCTCAAGGCGACACTGCGGCTTCAACAACAAGGGGGACGAAGCCGAGCAGGAGGCCCAGCTGAGGGAGCTCATGCGGCATATCGAAGGGGTCCTGTGGGAGCACGGGGGCCGCGCCTACAGCCCCCCGGCCGCCCCCCAGCCCCACGCTGCACCCCGTGAGAGCTGGGGCCTCTGGTGGCCGGGCACCGAGGAGGGGCCCGGGGACCAGGCCTGGCTGCGGGGCCTGCACCGCATCCTGAAGGAGCCCGAGCAAGCTGGACGCCAGCTCCCGCCCAGCGCGCCCATCTGAGGCGCACGCCTCCGTGGCTTCCTGCCTGCCTCCCTTGGCCCGGAGTCTGGCTCCCAGGCCCCTCACTTGCCTGCTCCATCCCAGGGGTCCCTGGCTCCTCCTGTCTCCAGGGCAGCCTCTGGTCAGGCGAGAGGAGGTGGGTGGGCTCCTGAGTTCTCAGGCCCTTCATCACACCTTCCGGAACACAGGGGCCCTCCTGCTCTGCGCCCCCAGCCATTCCTCATGTGTTGCTGGCTTTCCCTCTCTGCAACAGAACTCTGAGAGAAGCCAAGCCTCCTGAGGCGGGCCTGTGCTCCCTTCTGCTGTGGAACCTGGGCAGCATCCGGGCCACCGCAGTCCCGGCTTAAAACTCGATGCAGCAGATCAGCGTGGAACGTGGACTGGGCAACTCTGCGTCTCTTGGGCTGTGTCCTTGCCTGTTAAGAGGGCAGGCACGAAAGCGTTTAAGCCCTGTGCCAGTGGGGCAGGACAGGCTCTGGGCTGGGGAGGAGAAGGCCAACTAGAAACGGGGGAGGGCCACAAGGAGCTGCTCTTGATTTGCTCTTGAAAGAGGCCGCCACCCGCAGCAAAGAGGCCCCATGGGAAGGAGCAGAGCAGGGCAGGGGTATCCAGGGGCCAGGTCTGCTCAGGAAATAGGACCTAGACCTGGCTGCAGGGACACATGCCCCCCGGAGGTCCAAGTGGACTTGGGCAGCGGAGGAACTCTTCCCAGGGAGGCTTGGACAAAGGAGGTCACACACCTGGCACCACCCCTCGTGATGCCCACCCTCCTGCATGGAGAGCAGAGGAGACTTCCAGCCCCGCTTCTGCCTGACCTGCAACCCAGTCCCTTCTCCCCTGAGAGAGGGGAGAAAGCGAGGGGCATCTGGGCGTGTAGGCGAATTCCCCAGCCAGGTGTTTGGGGGTGTAGAATGGAAGGAGGAAGGAAGAAAGGGAAGCGGGGAAGAAAGAAGCAGGAGACCACGTGAACGTGCTCGGGAGCAGCCTATGGGCCTCGGAGAGTCCTGCACCTCGGGGTGTCATCTGGTCCTCACCCAGAGGACCCCTGAGAAAGCTGGAGCAGGTCTTTAGCTAAAAGTGTCTGGGGTCAGAACAGACACATTGGAGTATGCTTAAGATAGCCTTTGTGCCAGACCATTTACTAAGTAGGTGATCATCTCCTGCTGAACTGAAACAGCAGTTATCATATGGTAAATTTTCATATTCCCTATGATTTCTGTGAGAATTTTTGCCTCCCTTCTTGTCTTCTGTCTTCTCAACTCCTGTATGAATAAAATATTGACTTGATTCCTGTGGCTTTGATTGTAATGTGAACTCTCCCCCTCCACCTCCGATTTCTTCCCCAGCCACCATTTTTGTATTTCTTTTGTTATTTTCAGGCATTTTTTCTGTATGAAAATTAAATTCACTTGTTGAATTTTCTAAAAAGTACATTGTTGTTATTCCAGTTGGAGTTGTCTTATGTTTATGTATTGAATTTGGGAGAATTGGAAGGAAGATAAGTCAGAGAAGGACAAGTACTGTGTAATATGTGGAATCTAAAAAGTCAAACCTGTTTAAAAAAAGGAAGAGAATGGTGGTTACCAAGAAGTGGGAGCACAGGGGATAAGACTGATGGTGTTTCAGGCACAAACTTGTCACAAGCACTAAAAAGCCATAGAGCTCTATAGTATAGTAGATTGAATGTAGACAATAATATTGTAGTATAAGTATCTGATGTGCTAAAGATTGTTAAAATGGCAACTGTACTATAATACCCCAGTCTACCAAAGTAACACTCAGCACACCTTAAATTTACACAATGTGAAAAGGACAAATTTAAAGTCACAATAAAAATCAGAAACATTAAAAAAAAAAACAACGGAGAATCTGTAAATTCTTCAAGGATAAGTGAAATAAAGTCATTTTGTTTCTAAGTGAATAGACCCATTAGTTCATAGCCACTAAACTGACAGCTAAAGTCATTTCCATTTCCTTTAAGAAGATAAATATCTTTAACTTGGGTACTTTCATTTTAACCCTGTTGGCCTAATTGATCTCATCCTAGAAGATATAAGTATTAACCAAATGTCAGGCACCGTCACTCACAAGATGTGTATAAGAGACAGCCCAGTCCCTTCTCCCCTGAGAGAGGGGAGAAAGCGAGGGGCATCTGGGCGTGTAGGCGAATTCCCCAGCCAGGTGTTTGGGGGTGTAGAATGGAAGGAGGAAGGAAGAAAGGGAAGCGGGGAAGAAAGNTGTCAAGTCACTAAATGACAAATGGCAAGTCACTCAAAACACATCATTCATTAAAAATTCTAAAGGAATTTCTTAAAATTTTATGGCATATGGGGTTTTCTCTCCTTTGTTACTAAAAATCAAGGAAAATCCCACCCACGACATTTCAGAAGGAAGGGGAGCTGTTGCTTCACATCATCACTCCCTGAGCATCAGAGAACAGAGAAGGCATGGTCCGTTTGTTCTGGAAATCCATGGTCTGTGTACCAGAAAGAAAGAGGTGTTGAGGATGAGGTCATGGGTAGGGGGAGGAGAGGGGGCTGTCTTGGCCAAAGCTGTGAAAATAGTGACCTTTGGATTTCATTATTCTCAAAAAAAACCCCTACACTGGAGCAAAGCACGAAAGAGATCTGGAGAGTCCGAAGTGACCAGTGAATCCACAGGCTGCTTCCTCCTTGGTGGGTCAAAGCAATGGCTAAAAATCTCAGGAAAGTTTTCCAGCTCTGAATTCTCCTGTAATAACTTTTATACACTCTGTGGAAAATTCAAAATAATGAGAGTTTTTAAACAACTGTTGGAAGACACTGAGAGTGACCAAGTACAGGGAGAGGCTATGGGGAACTTGACACTTCACTCAGGGGCCACGTGGCCGTCACATGTAAGTGATTCCCCCCGAGAGCACGTCCCCATCCTGCTGATTCAGGGATGTCACTCAAGCAGAAATTCACAGGGACCTGAGCGTAAGAGGATGGAGTTTGGGGGCAGCCAGAGAGGGTAGATATTGATGGAGAACTCCCACAGAAGGGCATGGGTGGGAGCATGAGAAATTCTGCATAAAAACTCCCTTCAAGTCTTTGAATGACCCAGAAATTGCAGTCTCTAAAGGGTCCAGGGGAAACGTTTTGGAAGGATGAATAAACTGGCCAGAGATTTCAGCAGTTGCCCTCAGCAGCAAAGACAGAATTTTAGATTCTAGTTCACCAAGTAGTCCACTGAAATACTAGTGGGAGTAAAGATCACTTCAGGACTAAGGGACTTGCCCTGAAAGAGCAAAACTGGAACAGTTCCTTGCTAATGACATTAAGCCTTCCCAGGTTAAGGCATCAACCAGTAATTTAAGTGCCTTCTGGAGCAAACCCAGGATCCTTCAGAAGAGCATAATAATACCCCGAGTCTCTACAACATGCTATTGACAATATCCTGTAAACTATTAAAAGTTCTTATTTTCTAACACTAAGGTAGAAAGTTATAAAACTTCCCTCTACACATGTTTATCTGCATCTCATTATGTTTTGTGTGTTCTCTTTTCACTATCACTCAGTTTATGATATTTTGCAAATTCTTTGTGATATCTTTTATCACTCATGGATATTAAGGAGAATGTATTTAATTTCCAAATATTTGAGTATTTTCTAGAAATTGCAGTATCCAGTGTGGTAGACACTAGCCAT
>SJYV01012915.1:1409-13171 GCA_006410875.1 Neotragus pygmaeus | reverse complement strand
TTCAGCTTCAGCATCAGTCCTTCCAATGAATAATCAGGACTGATTTCCTTTAGGATGGACTGGTTGGATGTCCTTGCAGTATTAAGTACGAAAGACAGAAGAGGTGGAGTAGGAAAAAACACCATGTGCCAGAAAGTAAGTCAGCCTGAAGAAGGCAACACTGGCTGAATCTGAGACATCTTCATCACCTAAAAGGAAAAGGTCATTAAAATGTGATACCTAGTGGATTAAAATAAAATATTCAGAAGACCATGCTGAATAAATGGATAAATAGGTGAGATAAATAAATAAATAGAAGATTGCCAGTTACTAAAGGTAGAAGGAATGATAGAGTTATAAAATCACCGTTTGCAACCACCATGTGAATAACTGTTCAAGGAAAAATCTCAATGAAACAAATTTTAATTAAATTTTGATGAGTAATAAGATATTTACAAAATATCTCCTCAAAGTACCTCCTCAAATATAACTTGTTGATTACAAAGGAAGATTAAAATTTCCTTTCAAATGGAGAATTCTTGCAGATAGAACCTTATGTAGTTTTATTAACTTGCATGTGTTGATATAACAGAATACCACAGGCCATGTGGCTTAAAAAACAGGCACGTATTTTCTCACATTCCTGGAGGCTGGAGGTCCAAGGTCAAAGGCCAGAGGGTGTTTATAGCCAGGTTTCTCACCTTGGCTTGCAGGCACCGACCTTCTTGCCGTGTCCTCACGTGGTCTTTCCTCTAAGCACACATACTCCTGGCATCCTTTCCTCTGCTTATGAGAACAACAGTCCTGTAGAATCAGGCCCCCCTCGTCTGATTTCATTTAACCTGAATTACCTCCTAAGACCCAGTTTTCCAATACAATCATATATTGGGGTTAAAGGCCAAACATATGAGTTGGGGAGAAATACAATTCTGCCTGTAACAGTGGTAAAATTTAACATCAGGGATAATGGAAAAATTGACAACATTTGACTTAATTTTATAACTAGAAGGATACAATATCACTTACAAATCATTCTTGCCAGAAGTGCTGACCTGTATAAACAGCTGTCTGGAACTCTTCAAAGGGTCAGTGTCATGAAAGATGAAGAAAGACCAAGGAAGTTCTTCAAAAACTGTTCCACATCAAGGAGACAAAAACAACAGGACAGCTAGATGCAGTGTAAGAACCTGTTTCTGAAAGGGAAACTGCTAGGAACACTGGCCAAGTTTGAATACAGGCTCTCTTTTAGATATAACAATGCATCAGTGTTGCAACAGTGCCAAACTTCCTGAATGTTATCATTGTGTTATGACTGTGTAAGAAAATGTCCTGCTTCTAGGAAATAGATACTAAAGCCTTTAGGAATAAAGGATCATGACATCTGCAATTTACTCTCCAATTATTTGTAAAAAAGAAAAATACTAATACATCAAAGATATGTAGAGATTTAAAACAAATTGGTANAATGTTATCATTGTGTTATGACTGTGTAAGAAAATGTCCTGCTTCTAGGAAATAGATACTAAAGCCTTTAGGAATAAAGGATCATGACATCTGCAATTTACTCTCCAATTATTTGTAAAAAAGAAAAATACTAATACATCAAAGATATGTAGAGATTTAAAACAAATTGGTAATAATTGATACATCTAAAGGAAATGTTCTTGAAACTTTTCATAGACTTGAAAATTTTAATTAAAAAAAATTAAAAAATGAACAAAAACCACAATTTTAAATAATGCAGGTAGCTTCATTGACTCACAAAATTCTCCCAGAATTGACTTGTAAAGGTATAAATCCACAAGGACAAAGAGATGAGCAGGAACAATAGAACTTGGGAAATGGAGAAGCAGATGGAGTAGTAGTAATTGACTGAACAGATTCAAAGAGCTGAATCTGAAACCACAGGTGGGTACAGCCAGCCAGTGTACACTACAGAATCCCCCAGAGGCCATCACTGGCAGTACCTGCTGCCTCTGAGGATGAGGCTGAAAACAAAAGAATCCCTTACCTATTGGAGCCTACCAACTCCTTCTCACTCACCTTGCAGAAGATGAGAGGTTTTACCCCCTAGAGATAAAGCAGAGTGTGTCTTGGCTTACAGATTCCAGAGACTTTGAGAGCAGGAAGTTATTACTGAAAACAAGTGATATAGAAAAGCATACATGCATACACGTACTGTCATTTTCAAGCTGTGGACCCAGGACAGTTCATCATATTCTGATTGGGCATACTTCTTAAACTCCTCCAAAACTTTAAAAATGTTGGAAAAAATCACTAAATAGAGAGAAACAAATTTAAAATATAACTGGCAACCTTATAAAAGTCACTAGATCCACAATATTTATTAGTAAGTTTGATGACACCACCCTTATGGCAGAAAGTAAAAAACTAAAGAGCCTCTTGATGAACATGAAAGAGGAGAGTGAAAAAGTTGGCTTAAAACTCAACATTCAGAAAACTAAGATCATGGCATCTGGTCCCATCACTTCATGGCAAATAGATGGGGAAACAGTGGAAACAGTGTCAGACTTCATTTTTCTGGACTCCAAAATCACTGCAGATGGTGATTACAGCCATGAAATTAAAAGATGCTTACTCGTTGGAAGAAAAGTTATGACCAACCTAGACAGCATATTAAAAAGCAGAGACATTACTTTGCCAACAAAGGTCCATCTAGTTAAAGCTATGGTTTTTTCAGTAGTCATGTATGGATGTGAGAGCTGGACTATAAAGAAAGCTGAGCACCGAAGAATTGATGCTTTTGAACTGTGGGGCTGGAGAAGACTCTTGAGAGTCCCTTGAGCTGCAAGGAGATCCAACCAGTACATCCTAAAGGACATCAGTCCTGAGTGTTAATTGGAAGGGCTGATGTTGAAGCTGAAACTCTAATACTTTGGCCACCTTATGTGAAGAGCTGACTTGTTGGAAAACACCCTGATGCTGGGAAAGATTGAGAGCAGGAGGAGAAGGGGATGAAAGAGGATGAGATGGTTGGATGGCATCATCGACTTGATGGACATGGGTTTGGGTGGACTCTGGGATTTGGTGATGGACAGGGAGGCCTGGCATGCTGAGGTTCATGGGGTCCCAAAGAGTCAGACCTGACTGAGTGGCTGAACTGAACTGAATATTTAAAGCCACTTGCTAAATTTCAATAACTACTAATTTTTTAACAACTGACTCCCTAATAAAAAAGGAATAACAGGATAGATCCTTAACATGACAAAAAAATTATTTTAACCCAGAAGCCAATCTCATATTTAACTAAGAAACATTCAAGGAATTACTTTAAAGTGAGAAATGAGGCACAGACAAGATGCCTACTGTTACTCCTAGTGTTTGACACTATCTGCAATTTCTGACTGATAATAAAAAGCTTAAATTATACCTATAATATTTTAAAAGATTCTTCATCTAGAAAACTAAAATGAATCAACTGAGGAATAATCTNGAGAAATGAGGCACAGACAAGATGCCTACTGTTACTCCTAGTGTTTGACACTATCTGCAATTTCTGACTGATAATAAAAAGCTTAAATTATACCTATAATATTTTAAAAGATTCTTCATCTAGAAAACTAAAATGAATCAACTGAGGAATAATCTATATTATTAAGAGCAGACACAAATGTAACTGGTTAGAAAAATAATAGCTTTTAAAAATACCAACAGCATCCAATTAGAAAATGTAATGCATAAAAGTTTATTAGCACAGAAATTTTGGTTTATGTAGGAATAAGCAATTCAAAGTGTGTGCAGGATTTATACAGTTTAAACTACTGAATATTTCTCAGAAACATAAAAGAATCTGATTCAATGGAAAGATTTAATATGGTAGGATTCAATCCCTCTCAAATTAATGTATTGTTCCAATGAATTTCAACTTAAATTCTGATTAATTTTTAAAAAATGGAATTATATATATGATTTTGAATGATTCTCTTGATGTATGACACAGACCACCACAACACTATAAAGCAATTGTAGTCCAATAAAAAAAACTGAAAAAGTCATTTTAACTCTCATTCAATTGAAAGAATAAACAGGACTGAAGAGGTAAAAAATTTCTAAAAATTAATGAGTGAATTATGTTAATCAATTATAACTAAGTATGAATTTAGTGGATAAAGTGAGTACAGACAGAATGAGTGGACCATCACAGAAGTTAGAAAATAGATACTCATGTGAACCAGAATTTAGCAGATCATAACAGTGGAACTGTGAATCAGTAGGGAAAGAAAGACTCATCAATAACGATGAATAATTTCCTGTCTAGACAGTTTAAACTAGTTCCTCACTTAAAGACTCATTCAAAATATAGCTTAGATGAATTAAAGTTACAGTAATAAATAAATACAAAAATAAATAAGTAAACTTTAAAAGAGCCAAGTTAAAATATACGTGAACTGCAAGAGCACAAAGGAAGAACAGGATTTCCTAAGTAGAATTTGGAGTGGGGGTTGGGATGGGGACACATGCAAACCCATGTCTGATTCATATCAAGATATGGCAAAACCTACTACAATATTGTAAGGTAATTAGCCTCCAACTAAAATAAATAAATTTTTAAAAAAGAAAAAAATAAATGAACGATAGAATCCTAAATAAAAATACAGACACATTTTAATTATAAAACAATCAAAACCTTCTATATATCAAGAGACATAGTAAAGAATGCAAAATAGATGACTCAAAGTGAAATATACATACATGGAAATTTGCAAATATATTTAACTTATAAAGAACTCAAGAAACAAAAAAGCAGATAGAGTAAAAATACCAAAAAAAAAAAAAAAAAAGGATAATAGACAGAAAAGAAGACAGGCAAATGGACAGTAAAGGTAAGAAATTTTCTTCTCTATATTGAAATAGTAATTTAGTCTACCAAACCAAATTTATGACCATATATACATACATACATGTATATATACGTCAACCTGCCTTTTTATATCCAAGATGGGCAGAAAAACAGAGAAACATATTTTTAAATCTAATATGCAGGGCTGCTGCTGCTGCTACTATGTCGCGTCAGTCGTGTCTGACTCTGTGCGACCCCATAGATGGCAGTCCACCAGGCTCCGCCATCCCTGGGATTCTCCAGGCAAGAACACTGGAGTGATTTGCCATTTCCTTTCCAATGCATGAAAGTGAAAAGTGAAAGTGAACTCACTCAGTTGTGTCCGACTCTTTGTGACCCCATGGACTCTAGCCCACCCGGCTCCTCCGTCCATAGGATTTTCCAGGCAAGAGTACTGGAGTGGGGTGCCATCGCCTTCTCCAAATATGCAGGGAGGAGATTATAAATCTTTTTGCAGTAGGTCATAGAATAAATACTTCCAGCTTTGTGAGTCATATGATCTCTGTCACAACTATCCAACTCTGCTCTGCTAGCACAATTGTGACTGCAGACAAATGGGCATGGATGTGTTCTGATAAACCCTTATTTGCAAATACAGACATCAGGCCAAACTGGTTTGTCAGACCTCTGTTATAGAGGAAAAAAAAATGCAATAACTCTTGGAACACCCTGGTTAATATGTATTGAAAGTCTTAATAATCTACATATCATTTGACCAAGGAATCTCCTTCTAGGATTGCATTCTGTAGATCCCATTATGCTTATAAGTTTGATATTTATCAAAGGATGTGTTTATGTGTAATGATGTCTTTTTAAGTAAATCCTGCTATACAATGGATAGCTATGCCATATCCCAAAATTATATAATAAAAAAACACTAATGACATCAGAAATATTTATCAGTCAGTCAGTTCAGTCATTCAGTTGTGTCTGACTCTTTGTGACCCCATGGACTGTAGCATTCCAGGCTTCTCTGTCCAACACCAACTCCCAGAGCTTACTCAAACTCATGTACATAGAGTCAGTGATGCCATCCAACCATCTCATCCTCTGNGTTTAACTCTTCGTGGACTGCAGCACGCCAGGCTTCCCTGTCCATCACTATCTTCAGAGTTTGTTCAAACTCATGTTCATTGAGACGATGCTATCCAACCATCTCATCCTCTGTTAACCGATTCTCCTCCTGCCCTCAATCTTTCCCAGCATCAGAGTTTTTTCTAATGAGTCAGTTCTTCACATCAGGTGGCCAAAGTATTGGAGTTTCAGCTTCAGTATCAGTCCTTCCAATGAACACTCAGGACTGATCTCCTTAGGATGGACTGGTTGGGCCCCCTTGCAGTTCAAGGAACTCTCAAGAGTCTTCTACACCACAGCTCAAAAGCATCAGTTCTTCAGCACTCAGCTTTCTTTATAGTCCATCGCTCACATCCATATAAAACTACTGGAAAAAACATAGCCTTGACTAGATGGACCTTTGTTGGCAAAGTAATGTCTCTGCTTTTTAATATGCTGTTGAGTTTGGTCATAAATTTTCTTCGAAGGAGCAAGTGTCTTAATTTCATGGCTGCAGTCACCATCAGCAGTGATTTTGGAGCCCAAGAAAATAATCTGTCACTGTTTCCATTGTTTGCCCATCTATTTACCATGAAGTGTTTGGACTGGATGCCATCACCTTCATTTTCTGAATGTTGAGTCTTAAACCAATTTTATCACTCTCCTCTTTCACATTCATCAAGAGGCTCTTTAGTTCTTCTCTTTCTGCCGTAACGGTGGTGTCATCTTCATATCTGAGGTTACTGATATTTCTTCTGGCAGTCTTGATTCTACCTTGAGCTTCATCCAGCCTGGCATTTCTCATGATGTACTCTGCATATAAATTAAATAAGCAAGATTTCAATATGTAGCCTTGACGTACTCCTTTCCCAATTTGGAACTAGTCTGTCGTTCCATGACCAGTTCTAACTGTTGCTTCTTGACCTGCATACGGATTTCTCAGGAGTGATCTGGTATTCCCATCTCTTTCAGAATATTCCACAGTTTGTTGTGATCCACACAGTCAAAAGTTTTAGCATAGTCAATAAAGCAGAAATAGATGCTTTTCTGGTACTCTCTTGCTTTTTCTATGATCCAACAAATGTTGACAATTTGATCTCTGGTTTCTCTGCCTTTACTAAATCCAGCTTGAACATCTGGAAGTTCACGACTCACATACTGTTGGAAGTCTGGCTCGCAGAATTTTGAGCATTACTTTCCTAGTGTGTGAGATGAGTGAAATTGTGCATTAGTTTGAGCATTCTTTGGCATTGCCTTTCTTTGGGATTGGAATGAAAACTAACATTTTCCAGTCCGCGGCCACTGCTGAGTTTTCCAAATTTCCTGGCATATTGAGTGCAGCACTTTCACAGCATCATCTTTTAGGATTTGAAATAGCTCAACTAGAATTCCTTAACCTGCACTAGCTTTGTTTGTAGTGATGCTTCCTAAGGCCTACTTGACTTCGCATTCAAGGATGTGAGTGATCACACCATCGTGGTTATCTGGATCATGAAATCTTTTTTTATAGTTCTTCTGTGTATTCTTGCCACCTCTTCTTAATGTCTTCTGCTTCTGTTAGGTCCATACTGTTTCTGTCCTTTTTTGTTTCCATTTTTGTGTGAAATGTTCCTTTGGTATCTCTAGTTTTCTTGAAGAGATCTCTAGTCTTTCTCATTATATTGTTTTCCTCTATTTCTATGCATTAGTCACTGGGGAAGTCTTTCTTATTTCTCCTTGCTATTCTTTTGAACTCTGCATTCAAATGGATATATATTTCCTTCTTTTCCTTTGCCTTTTGCTTCTCTTCTTTCCTCAGCTATTTATAAGGCCTCCTCAGACAACCATTTTGCCTTTTTGTATTTTTTTTCCTTGTATGGTCTTGACCACTTCTCCTGTACGATGTCATGAGCTTCCGTCCATTGTTCTTCAGGCACTCTGTCTATCAGACCTAATCCCTTGAATCTATTTGTCACTTGCTCCATATAATCATAAGGGATTTGATTCAGGTCATACATGAATGGTCTGGTGGTTTTCCCTGCTTTCTTCAATTTAAGCTAAATATTTATAATCAATCGAAAAATAGGTTTCCATAGAGTATATACAATATGACCCTAAATTTCCTCATACATATCTGTGCCCACACATACAGCAGAAATTGAAGAACAGAGATGTAAGTTACAGTGCCTGAGTTAAAATTCAGGTTTTACAACTTTCTGTATGAATTAAGTCAAGTCATGTAATCTCTCTAAGTCTCATTTTCCTCATTTGTGAAATGGAAAGTAATTGTGCTTAACTCTTTAAGGTGTTATGAGAATTAAGTGAATACTTACAAAAACTCGATAAGTGGCTCAGACTGTAAGGAATCTACCTGCAATGCAGGAGACCTGGGTTTATCTCTGGGTTGGGAAGATCCCCTGGAGAAGGGAACAGCTATTCATTCCAGCATTTTGGCCTGGAGAATTCCAGGAAGAAAGGAAACTTACATGCTACCGTTCATGAGGTCACAAAAAGTTGGACACGACTGAGTGACTTTCACTCTTACACAGATATATATATATATATATATATATATATATATATATACACAAAGATATGTGTGTATATGTACATCCAAAAATCCAGCATTTATACTCAATTTGTGTTATCTTCTCAGCTCTTTGATGTTTTCTGACTTTCAAACACAATATATATTATTATTTCATAATTATATGAAAATGCTGTTTATGCTTTTGAGAATTTCATAAGCTATTTTCAATATTATAGCAAAGTAAAATTGTCTTTAGGAAGCATTCTTTTCAAGAATTCAGTAAATTTTGAGGATCGCTGAGCTGGCACAAAGAGCAAAGCCCATACGTGATTTTCAAGAAACAATTTCACAGACTGCTGCTGCCTTTTTCCCTGAGAGGAAGACAGTTTATCTCAGGTGAGACAGTTATGGACATTAGGCACATTGTCTCATTGGTATCTGGAAGTCAGTGTGGCCTGGTTGAAGGCAGAGACATGAAATATTCACCCAATTTCAAGAGTTCATGTCCTGGCAGGAAATACCTTAAAGAGTATCTCTCTGATGCTTGCTTCTTATTTGAATAAATCTGTAGATCCAAATGCATTTTCTCAAGGACCTGAGTTCAGAAGCAACCTTCCTGCATGGCACACTCTTTCTCTAGCTCCAATTATATTTTTATTTAAACCCATATTGTGATGTGATGTGTGTGGCTTCATCAATGGGGAGGATATTAATAACAGGGGAGGTGCTACATTTTGGGGTAAGGGGCACATTGAAAATCTCTGTATCAGACATCGGGGACAATGTTAAATACCCCAACATTCAAATCATAGGAGTCCCAGAAGAAGAAGACAAAAAGAAAGGCCATGAGAAAATGCTTGAGGAGATAATAGTTGAAAACTTCCCTAAAATGGAGAAGGAAATAACTACCCAAGCCCAAGAAACCCAGAGAGTCCCAAACAGGATAAACCCAAGGCAAAACACCCCAAGGCACATATTAATGAAGTTAATGAAGATCAGCCACAAAGAGCACATATTAAAAGCAGCAAGGGAAAAGCAACAAATAACATACAAGGGATCCCCATAAAGATAACAGCTGATTTTTCAATAGGAACCCTTCAGGCCAGAAGGGAATAACAGGACATACTTAAAGTGATGAAAGAGAAAAACCTACAACCCAGAATACTATACCCAGCAAGGATCTTCTTCAAATATAAAGTGAAAGTGAAGAAGCTCAGTCATGTCCAACTCTTTGTGACCCCGTGGACTGTAGCCTACCAGGCTTCTCTGTCCATGGGATTCTCTAGGCAAGAATACTGGAGTGGGTTACCATTTCCTTCTCCAGGGGATCTTCCTGACCCAGGAATTGAACCCAGGCCTCCCACATCGGAGGCAGATGCTTTAACCTCTGAGCCACCAGGGAAGCCCTTAAATATAAAGGAGAAATCTAAACTCAAATATAAAAGAGAAATCTAAACATTACAGACAAGCAAAACCTGAGAGAATTCAGCACCACCAAACCAGCTTTTCAACAAATGCTAAAGGATCTTTAGAGAGGATAAACAGAAAAGGTGTATAAACTCGAACCCAAAACAACAAAGTAAATGGCAATGGAATCATATTCATCAATAATTACCTTAAATGTAAATGGGTTGAATGCCCCAACCAAAAGATAAAGACTGGCTGAATTGATACTAAAACAAGACCCCTATATATGCTGTCTACAAGAGACCCACCTCAAAACAAGGGACACATACTGACTGAAAGTGAAAGGCTGGAAAAAGATATTCCACACAAATAAAGACCAAAATAAAGCAGTAGTAGGAGGGGGCGGGAAGATGGCGGAGGAATAAGATGCGAGACGACTTTCTCCCACACAAATTCATCAAAAGAACAATCCAATGCTGAGTAAATTCCACAAAACAACTTCTGAAGGCTGGCAGAGGACATCAGGCAACCAGCAAAGCAGATCATTGGCTTCAAAAACAAGTAGGAAAAATATAAAAGACAAAAAAAATTGAGTCAAAGGAGGTAGGGAGGGAGCTCCGTCCCGGGAAAGAAAGGGAATTCCCTCCCAGGAAGAGACTCTTAAAAAAAGAGGTTTCCAAACACCAGGAAACATTCTCACAGCCATCTGAGGCAAGCCTTGGAAGCATGGAGGGCAATATAACAGGAAGGAAAAGTAGATAATAATTAAAACCAACAGATTACGAGCCCTACAGCAAATCCCCAAGTGGGATAGCAGCGCGGACGCCTGCATCCGCCACTAGCAGTGGGGGTTGGGCAGCGAGACTCGGGAGGCACAAGNGGAAGCATGGAGGGCAATATAACAGGAAGGAAAAGTAGATAATAATTAAAACCAACAGATTACGAGCCCTACAGCAAATCCCCAAGTGGGATAACAGCGCGGATGCCTGCATCCGCCACTAGCAGTGGGGGTTGGGCAGTGAGACGAGGGAGGCACAAGCGGGAGTGCTTTCTAAGAATCGGGCTGCAGGAGGCGTGGGTTGCAGAGCGTTTTGGAGAATCGGGCCAGAACACCCCGCGCGAGGCCAAAACGACCTAACCTGAGCTAACAAAGCAGACTGTGGGATAGCTACCATGCGAAATGCTGGAACATAAGACACCACCAGGACCGCGCACAGAACAAAGGACGGATTGGAAATAGCCGGTTACAGAGCATCNCGCGCGAGGCCAAAACGACCTAACCTGAGCTAACAAAGCAGACTGTGGGATAGCTACCATGCGAAATGCTGGAACATAAGACACCACCAGGACCGCGCACAGAACAAAGGACGGATTGGAAATAGCCGGTTACAGAGCATCCCCCTTCGGTGACCGGCAGCCAGAGCCTTAAGGGCTGGAAAGGGACAAGCGCAGCCCAAGAGAAACATTGCCTACCAAATTGCAAGCAGTTTCTTTGCTAACTAAGACTTCTGGGGGTTCTGGTCAGTCATCACTCGCCTGAGACAGAATGCCAGCGGCACACCCAGAGATCTGAGCAACACGGAAAGGCCATAGGACTCAGTGATTGTGCTCGCCAAGCTCCTGAGCTACTCGGATCTGGGAAGGGCACAAAATGCAGGCCCAACCAAATCTGCACCTCTGAGGGCTTCCTAAGCTCTGGAGGGGCTTAGACCAGGGAAGTGCAGGAAAACCTAGGGCCAGTCTCAGGCGGTTCTCTGGCGGGCAGAACTACATAGAACCTGAGCGGTGGGTGCTGTGAGCAGAGGCAAGCCCAGTGGGGAGTCCACTACCTCCCTACCTGTTTCAGGACGGAAATCAGACACTGAAGAAACCAGTAGAGGAAGCTAAACAGAGGGAACCACCTTGATAGTGAACCCACACTGCCCACAACGCCAGAGAAAGGGCCAGATATAC
>SJYV01012913.1:0-11397 GCA_006410875.1 Neotragus pygmaeus | reverse complement strand
GTGACAATGATGTGACAGAATCTAAATCCTACCAGGTACCAGGCTCTGTGCCAGGGCCTTCCCAGCACTTTCTCATTGCATCCTCACAATCACACTAGAAGCAGGTCTCAGTATCGTTCCCATTTCACAGGTGAGAACACTGAGTCACAGAAAGGCTTAGTAACCTGCTGGACTTGATCGCCACTGGTAAGAGAGAGAGCTGAACTGCTCTGTCCACTTGGGATCCCACCTGCCACTCAAAACATGAGCCTCGCACCCCAGTGCATGTGGTTCCCATGTTTAAGGATCAGCATTTTCTATTCCACCGGCCCCTGCTCCCTCTGCTACTCATCTGATAACGGGCCAGCTTCTCCCAATGCTAGAGGCAAAAATGGCTGGGGACCACACTTGATGGGCATTTCAGGGAATTTTTGAGAGACTTTTGACTGGGCACCAGCAAAGTCTTGAGAGCACGAGCCCCTCGAGAGATGTAGTTCTCCTCCAGTTTCTTGAGAGTTTTCAATGATAAGGCCTGAGTCATCTCAAAAGTCACAGATGCGTGTCAGCAAGGGGCTTGTAACTGATGGCACCCAAACCAGTGAATGCAGCCACTGATGCTGCACCAAACTGCTCAAGATCCAACTCGGGCCCCAGGGTCCCAAAGTAAGGACAGCTTCTTGGAGTCACCGCCCTGATCTGGCCCGTGTCCCCTTGCTGGTCCTGATTCTTTGGAGACCCTCCTGGGTCTCAGTTTCTCCATCTAGTCAGTGGAATTGCACCTGGCTTGCAAGGCTGTTCTAAAGATTAAATGAGAGAACGTAAAATGTACAAAATATTTACTCATCACTAAAACATTTAGGTATTCAGCCTTTCCCTTAGATAAAAGAGAGAGCAGCAGGGCAGAGAGACTGGGAGAATAAAGGATGTAAACCAACAGCTTAAATTAAAGTCTTACATTTAGGAGAATTACAGAAAGGATTCTAAAGGACAATTTTCATCTCTACACCATTTATTTTCTGTAATTACAACAAGGTGCCAATATCAAAGGTACACTACTTTCCTTTTATCTGATGAACTTAATGGAGANACAGCTTAAATTAAAGTCTTACATTTAGGAGAATTACAGAAAGGATTCTAAAGGACAATTTTCATCTCTACACCATTTATTTTCTGTAATTACAACAAGGTGCCAATATCAAAGGTACACTACTTTCCTTTTATCTGATGAACTTAATGGAGAAAGAACGAACAGGACACACAAAGGTGACATCGGCAGGATGAAGTACTAAACAGAGAAACTGTGAGCACAGACAAACTCATTATTAAAATAATCTAGGCAGGATACACTTCATGATCTTGAGGAAACTCAAGTTCCAGTTAATTTGAAATAAGCTGTCCAGGCCGGAAGATAAATGTGATTTTTTTTTTTTTCCAATGAGCCATCTTCTTTGGGCTAAGGTGGCTTCCTGATTTTTCCTTAAATGCAAATAGAACCACTGGGATTTTGATCTCTTGGAGGGAGCTGATTAACTTTCCCTTTACAGGGAAGCAGCCTCGTACGGGAGAAACAGAGCACCCTGGACTCAGGTGCAGCGTGGATCAAATTCCAGTTCTGCCTCTTCTGAGCTGTGTGACAACAGGCCAGTAAACTGCCTCTCTAAGCCTCAGCCTCCTCTGTGGAGTGCGGACATTAATACTCCCTCCTTCACAGATTTATGAACATTAAAAGATGCCTTTGAAAACACCGCAAGGTGCCAAGCACATGGCAGGAGTATTATTAAACACACATTTTTGCTCTTCTAATCAGTTAGATGATAACATAAATGTCCAGCCTACCCTTGGCTCCAGAGCTTAAGAAACTTGCTCAGGGTCACACAGCTAGCAACCAGGAGAACTAGAAAGGGGCCCAACCCTGCCTATTCTCTACTGCACCAGCCTCGTGTGCTGCTGCTTGGGCTGTGGCCAGGGAACCCATCTGATCTGGACCTGCCCTTGATGGGCACACAGTCTAAAGAAGCAGAGATGAAAATGAATATACAGGACCACCAGGCTGGGAACCGTGGTCACCTTCAGAGCTATGAGGGAGGTGGGAAAGGCTGACTGCTTTCCCAGGGAGAGGGTGGACTGGGGAAGCAGGAGCACAGGACAGTTACTCCACACTACACGTGGAAGAGAGCACCTGGGACCTGGCATGGGCAGTGACCCACGAAAGGTCAGACAGATGGACGCACAGGAGGGACAGATGATGAAGGATGAAAGGAAGCTGGTTGGCTCCCTGGAGAGTGTGGGATGCAGAGATGGAACAATGAGATGGTCCGGTGAATGAGATGATGGAGGGTGAGTAAAAGAGAGTATGGATGGGTGAACAAGAGATCGGGTGAGTGGGTGGAAAGGTGGATGGGTGGCTGAGCAGGTGGACAGATGATGGGGAGGTGGCTGGACTGGTGAACGGGTGAGTGAAGTTGTATGGGTGGACGGGTGACACCAGGTGGGTAGATGGGTGGATGGGTGAGTGGATGGAATGAAGGAGGAATGGATGAGGATGGTGGTTTGGAGGAGTGGATGAAGAAGCCTGGGGAATGAAGGAGTCCATGACTTGACTAAGTGGCTGGGCGAGAAAGTTAAGAAGAAAGCAGAAAATCACTCGCGCCCTGGGTTGTGGTCACTTACCAGGCTACGGGGACCAGCGGGGCCCTTGCTGAGCGCTCTCTCCCCGGGCGCCTGGGCTCCCAGTTCCCCCCGCAGGCTCTCGTTGTGCCGGGTGAGCTCCTCCACCTGGGCCTGCAGGCCGATCTCCGACAGCTTCAGCCCATAGATGCAGCAGCGCAGCTCTTCCAGCTGCCCGCGGAGCCGCCGCTCGGTGGCGCGCTGCTCCCGCAGCCGGCGCGCCGCCTGGTCCCGCTCGCGCTCGCCGCGCTCGGCCCTGGTCCGCAGCGCGCGCAGCTCCGCGGCTCCTTCGGGGGAGCCCCGGAGGTCGCCCGGGCCGGAGGATCGGGGGCAGCCGCTGTTCGGGGCGTCCAGCTCGGCCAGCAGGAGGCCGGCGGCGCGACAGAGGCGCCGCACGTCCAACTCCAGCCGCTGCACCTGCGCCCGCAGGACGCGCTCCTGTTCGCGCACCAGGCGCAGCTGGCGCCGCTGGATCCGCCGGCCGCGCTCCAGGGCCGCCGCCTGCCGCCCCAACGCCGCGTCCTTGCGCCGCAGCCGCTCCCGCAGCCGCCGCAGCCGCCACCGCTGCAGCCGGGCCGCGCGCTCCTTCTCCCGAACCTACGGGTTGGCGGTGGAGGAGGGCGTCAGGAAGGCGGCCCGGGGTCTCACCGAGCCTGTCTTTATTTGAAACTTCGATATTTTGTTGTTCAGCGTGTCTTTTCTCTTCGCTTTAATTTTTGTATTAAAATATTGCTTCAACATTATTGATCTCAATGACGGTTACTGGCGCCCTCTTAAATGTTGCCCAGGATGCAAGTGCCTTCCTTGAGCTCCAAGGACAAGGGCTCAGGGAAATTTGGTCAGGATGGGGACGGGCTGGTGCACACTGGGATGGCCAGTGGTTCCAACACGGAGTACCCCCACACCAGTTTGAAAAGAGCTGCCACCTGGAACCCCCTGGGTGTCGCTTCTTCCACATCGGAACCTCCCAGACCTCTCCGTTGCTCAGTGCCTAAAAGGACCATGCCCGGTCCAGTAAGGGTCAGCTGAAAACCGTGACTTTTGGCCAAGACAAGATCAACAGTGTCACAGCAGCCATTCCTTACTGTGAATATGACCCCGGGAGCTACTGAGAAATGAACTGCAGGATGTCAATAGGCTAAAAGTCAATGATCCACCACGTGTCTGTCTCAAGGATTTTTGTTTCTGCATAGCTCCCTGCCTGTCTGAGAACACACCTCCCTGTTCTTAAACCTTGACCTCCCAGACCCATGGGGTATACACTGGACCAGGGTGACCCACTCACTGAAAAAAAAAAACGGGGTCCTGGCCTAATATTAAGAATTAATTTATGCACATGGGTAGACTTGCCTTCCTGTTAAGGTCTCTTTCAACTATTAGTGCCTGCACATGTATTTCTTAAGAGCTTGCAGAAGACAAAACAAAGAAGAGCAAATGAGAAACAGGAAACCTGAGAACAGCTTGGCAGGCTTTGCTTTCAGGGGAAATTGGGGCAGAAGAATCTGGAGTCAGATTCCCTGCAAGGGCTGCCTGATGGTGCGAATCCTGTAGTCAAGTGATGCTTACAGCCGAGAGTTCCATTACCTAGACTGGTCTACCTCGATCATCTTTGGAAGTGACCACAGGTCGCCACAGAAATGAGGCGTCTTTGTATGCAAATGATTACAGCAAATTAAGTCAGCAGTGGGGCAAATTGTCATTTGGCAGATATCAGGTACAAAGGGCAGAGTTCACGCACTCCTGGAAAATTGCCCTGAAATGCAGATAGTTCCAGACAGAGGTGGAGGGTTAGCATCTGGGCTGGGTTGAAGCTGGGCCAAGTGGCCTCCGAGGGGACCCTGAGCCAGCCCCCTCACCACTCTGAACGTCCGCCCTTCACCTGGAAACAGTGTTTTGTGACAGGACGTTCCCAGGAGCATCCTGATGACAGAACAGAATGCAAGGCATGTGGGCCACAGAGCTGCAGGTCCTGCAGTGTCTGGAGCTCACTCCCAGCATTTCTCTGGCTTGTCATCCTCACTTCTGTCTCCCCATCAGAGTATGAACCTCTGGTGATTGCAGAGCTTTGCATATATTTTTCAAATTTATTTTATTTTTTTGGCCACGCCACGAGGCATGAAGGAATCTTATTTCCCTGACTAGGGATCGAACTCATGCCCCCTGCAATGGAAGCACAGATTCTTTACAACTGGACCGCCAGGGAAGTCCCAGGACTGTGTATGCTTACCTGGGAAATCCTACATGTATATAAAGCTTTATTACAGGCTTTATTACAGGATTTTCCACAAAGAGATTACATGGTTGATGGCGGGAGCCCACACGACACCACTGTATCTCGGGTTAAAAAGTCCTGGATCTTGATGATGATGGCTGGTGAACCCAAGAGGATAGACTCAACTTTCTGCACCTAAAGTTCAATGTAAAGGGAGAAAGCGGCACTTGCCTATCTCCCTGGTATCTCGAAGGCTAACTTTGATTTAATTGAACTTCTTATCTTCCCTGCTTCACCTCTATTTCCTTTAAAAGCTAATTGATCTGGTGTTTTTCAAACTTTTTGGACTGCCTCCCACGGTAAGAAACATCCTTTAAGAACATGGCCCGTTACACACGTGGCAGGCGTTGACAACTGGAACAAGCTTCACGAAACAACATTCCTCATCACACACATGATATTCTTTCATATTTCCTAGTCAATTCCATCTTTAAATGCTGGTTGCAAGTTACAGAACTGATTTCACAACACACTGGCTGGAGTCAACCTGCAATTTGACAATTGCTGTGCTCGCCTGTGAGTAGCAATTTGCTTAAAGAGGATGCCTCTCAGGACCTTTGGGTCTCTGCCCACCAAGTCTCTGCTCTCCAGCCTTCGTCTCCTCTCCCCTGGAACACTTCAATAGACTAGTAATTACAAAAGCAACTAATGCTACTGCCTACTGCCTACTGTCGTGAGTGTTTTACACATATTAACTGATGCCGAAGCTGAAGCTCCAGTACATTCACCACCTGATGTGAAGAACTGACTCATTGGAAAAGACCCTGATGCTGGGAAAGGCTGAAGGCAGGAGGAGAAGGGGACGGCAGAGGATGAGATGGTTGGATGGTCAACTCCAGGAGTTGGTGTTGGCCAGGGAGGCCTGGCGTGCTGTGATTCATGGGGTCGCAAAGAGTCAGACACGACTAAGCAACTGAACTGAACTGAACTGAATTGAGGGAAGCCTGACGTGCTGCAGTCCATGGGGTCACAAAGAAGCGGGCACAACTGAGTGACCAGACTGAACTGAGCTCTCTTAATGTGTTTGTGTGCTTAGCTGCTTAGTTGTGAATGACTCTTTGTTAACCCCATGGAGCCTGTAGTCCACCAGGCTCCTCTGATCATGGGATCCTCCAGGCAAGAATACTGGAGTGGGTTGCCATTTCCTTCTCCAGGGGAATCTTCCCGAGCCAAGGATTGAACCCGAGTCTCTTGCATCTCCTTCACTGGCAGGTGGATTCTTTACCACTGCACTACCAGGAAAGCCTAACTCCCTTAAACCAGACAACAATTTAGGAAGGTTGGTGTTGTATCATTCGCATTTCACAGATGAAGAAACTGAGGCCCAGAGAGGTTAAGTCACCTGGCCTACATCACAGAGCTTGTGAGTGGCAGACCAGGGTTGGCTCCAGACATCTGCCTCCAGAGCCAGCTCCCTTAACCACTCACTTCTTCTCCGGTTATGCTCTAACTTGCCCCCTCCGTACATCACCTCTCTTTCCCATTCGATTTGAGTGATATCTCCAAAACTCTGACTTGAGCCTCTCCTGCTCAAAGTCCTGCTCCCCCTTGGCTTCCAGACTTTGGTTCACGCTATGGTTCTGATGATTTGTCCTCCTTGGGACCCTCCTATCTCAACTCCTGGTCCTGCTATGCTCTTCCCTACCTCCGTGCCTTGCCCAGGCTCTTACCCACCCTCGCATGCTGTTCCGCAAGGCCCAACTCACAGGGCCCAGATCACTGCAGACTTCCCCGCTTCTGAAAGCACACTGCTGCCTGCCTGTTTTCTCATGGCTCCATCACCTGGTTTTGGAGTTACTTGCTTCCCATCTGTGTTCCCACAAGCCAGCTCCTGAAGGCAGAGACCTGGCATCAGTCCTTCTCCTTGTCCTTAGGCCAGAGTTGGCTCCCCTGATGTCAGGCACCAAGCCCACAGAAATGAACTTCTGGCCAGAGCTCCTAGTGGGTGCACAGCTCCCACAGGCCACCCAGAGGACCCCAGCCAGAGCCCTGTGAGGGGGCAGGGCAGGACATGAGCCCCATTTTACAGATGGGTCACTTAAGGCCCAGGGAAGTCACATGACCTGGCCCAGGTCCAGTGGCCTCTGCCTGCACTGCTAGAATGAGGATCCCTCTCACCCCTCCTGTCTGGCTCTCCAGGCCCGTCGCATGGTCTATATTCAGGCGCAGCTGCTGCCACTTCCAAACCCATAGTGTGACTCTGCTGGGACAAGAAAAAGTGCTGGAAAGAAGCAGGAGGGGCTGTGTACCTGGGTGGCAAGCTCCCCCTGCAGTGCGTCCAGCTGCTCCTGAGCCCGGAGAGAGGCGCTTCGCTCCTGGAACACGCGTGTGCTCAGCTGGTCCACCTTCTGAAGGAGGTTCCTCTCTGATAGCTCCAGTTCCTGAATCCTGCACATCAAAGCAGCAAGGTGCTTACTCAGTGTTGAGTCCTGCCCCGGCCACAGGTGCAAGGCCTTGCACCAAGGCCACAGCAGCGGTGTCCAGAACCAAGGACACCTCCGAGGCTAACTGAGCCCCTTTGTAACTGTTGCCAAAAGCCCCCTGATCACCACTAACAAGCTTCCTGACTCCCAGTTAGGCAAAGATGCCCACTCCAGTAAACACCCTATTGCGCCCCAACCAATCACCTAACAACAGCCTTCCAGCAGCAATGGTCTCTGTCTTGGGACTATAAACATTGGCTATTGACCCACGAAAACTGCCGACTCTCCCTGGCCTGTCAGGAGTCGTAGCCCTCTGTGCTCACAGCGATCACCTTATACCTGCTCTTTGTTCCTAATACACTCACTCTTTTCTGTGGTACTCCGTGTCTCGAAATTCTTTCCCAGCCCGTGCTCAGACTGCCCCAACACTCAGGATGCAGTAAGCGTGGCCTAAGGTTTTCACAGACACTGGGATCATCTTTTTTTTTTCTTCTGTTTTTTGGTCAATTTGATATTCAGACAAAAAATGACATTTTATAAAACATTCATATGTATCTTTTTCAAGATAATCTAAAATACTCTGGATAACAAGGCACCTCTTTTGAATAACAAGGCACCAGGAACCTTAACAGCATTCTCAACCCTTCAACCCTAAACCAGTAATTCCCAGTACAGGTCATACAAACGAAGAAGGACTGAGCCCGGACCAAATATCTGCATTGTCTCAATTAATCCTCATGTGATCAGCCTTAAAGTGGGCTCCTTTTCTGCTATTTTGCACATGAGAAAACAGGATCAGAGAGGCCGGGCAACTTGCCCAAGGACACACAGTGTTATAGAGTCCAGGCTGCATGATTCCCAAAGTTAAAGTGTTAATCACTCAGTCATGTCCGACTGTTTGTGACCCCACAGAGTGTAGTCCACCAGGCTCCCCTGTCGGAATTCTCCAGGCAAGAATACTTGAGTGGGTTGCCATTCCTTTCTCCAGGGGACCTTCCTGACCCAGGGATCGAACTTCAGTCTCCTGGGTTATACAGGCAGATTCTTTACCATCTGAGCCATCGGAGAAGCCCATGACTCCCAAACTCAGGCTCTAAGCCTGTGCTCTGATGCTTTCCACTTGAGCTACAGTCTTGCAAATCTCTTCTAGGGAAACGATTAAAGTGCAGAAAAAGGTTTTTGTGATTACAAAAACTCTGAATTACTTACAGAAGTGAGAAGTTGGAAATGACCTGTGTAATAGTTAGGGATGGCTAAGCCTCTGGAAGTCTTTTTTATTATCTCGAGGAAGAGCTGAAGTTGCATCATATGCAAAGTAATACCCAGGCTGGAAATGAGCTCTGACCTCAGCTCCATAGACAGGAGAAGCGCGTGTAAATGGAGGGAAGCCAAAAGGAAGGTCTGCCTGCTGGTCTCACCGACAGAGGAGGGGCTACAATGACTCACTTGCCTGTCTCCTGCCTGGCATCCAAGTCCCTTTCACGTGCCAGTCTTACTTCTGTGCTAGATCACCACAAAACCCGTGGAAAGTAATCTGCTGCCTATGTGAACAAGCTCTACCCATCCTCAGCCTTCACCCAGCTCCACACCATGTGACCTGCACCCCCAGGACAGACTCTGCTTCCCCGGGAGAGGACCCAGATTTGCCTCCTGGCTCTCCCGCCCACCAGTCATGAGGCCTTAATAGGGTTCATTCACCACTATGACCCCCAGGATCTTCATGTGTAAGCAGTAACTGCACCTTGCTCTGGGAGTTACTGCGATGATTAAATAAAATGATGCACTGTTATTAATGATCAGGCCAAGAGCCCCCTCTCCTACTCTAGTTTTGAGGCCCTGGGGGAAGGTCTCTAAAGTGACAGAAGGGAGGGTGCCATCTTGTATAGATTAAAATCATGTTCCTTCTAAAATGAACTAGAAGAATAGTGCTCATGCTTAGTCGCTCAGTCGTGTCTGACTCTGTGCGACCCCATGGACTGTAGCCCACCAGGCTCCTCTGTCCATGGATTCTCCATGCAAGAATACTGGAGTGGGTTGCCATGCCCTTCTCTAGGGGATCTTCCCGACCCAGGGATGGAACTAGCATCTCCTTCATTGGCAGGCAGATTCTTTACCACTGAGCCACCAGGAAAGGTTAATCAGTCAGAGTGTTGGGAGGAGACCTCCTGATTGATTATAAAATGTGGTGATACCTGAATTAGAAAAGAGAAGCCCCTAATTTTTTTAGTTTTTGAGACCAACCTGAAATATTAAATCTGAGACAATATTTAATCCTGGCATTAGCCCATTACTTAAATTAAGCAGAAAATGACTAATCTCATTGCATCAGGCTGAAAAATGGCCTCCCAATATAACCAGGATCCATGAATATAACCTTAAGATGCCAAAAAGACTGTAGATGTGATTATGTTAGATATCTTGAAATGGAGAGATTATGCTGGATTATCTGGGTGGGACTAACTGCAATTATAATTGTCCTCCTGAGAGACTGGCAGAAAGTGAGACCACGTGACCACTGAAGCAAGATGCTACACTGCTGGCTTGAAGATGGGGAGAGGCTAGAAGCCAAGGAATGCACCTATAAATGCTGGAAAAGGCGGACACAGATTTCCCGCTACCCCATGACAGTCGGCCACTGAGGCTACTTTAGAACTTCTGCCTCCAGAACTGAAAGACAATGAATGTGTGTTGCTTGAAGGCAGCACGTTTGTAGTAATTTGCTTTAGCAGCTGTAGGAAACATTTTTGTTGTTTAGTCGCTCATTCATGTCCTATTCGTTGCAACCCCATGGACTGTATGTAGCCCAACAGGCTCCTCTGTCTATGGGATTCTCCAGGCAAGAATACTAGAGTGGGTAGCCATCTCCTTCTTCAAGGGATCTTCTCGACCCAGGGATTGAACCTGCATCTCCTGCATTGGCAGGCAGATCTCTACCACTGCACCACCAGGGAACCCCCTAGGAGACATAGACATTTAACAGATAAGAACCAAACAATGAAAATACCTTTTTCATTGATTCAGTTCAGTCGCTTAATCTTGCCTGACTCTCTGCGACCCCATGAAATGCAGCACGCCAGGCCTCCCTGTCCATTACCAATTCCCGGAGTTCACCCAAACTCATGCCCATCGAGTCGATGATGCCATCCAGCCATCTCATCCTCTGTCGTCCCCTTCTCCTCCTGCCCCCAACCCCCCCCAGCATCAGAGTCTTTTCCAATGAGTCAACTCTTCNCCAGGCTCCTCTGTCCATGGGATTTTCCAGGCAAGAGTACTGGAGTGGGCTGCCACTGCCTTCTCCAAAAAAAAAAAAAAAAGAATCATACATATTTTAAAATTATTTATGTCATTTTTTTCTTTAAAAATTCCTTTCTCTTTCATATGTATTCTTATTTTTTGCATATATGTATCAATATGTATTTATCTATATATGTATTTATTTCTTTAGATTATTTTCTCTGGAAGCAAGAGTTAGGTTAGCTTTTCCAAAACCATGTGGAGAGAGAGTGGGGAAGACTTCTNCTTTCTCTTTCATATGTATTCTTATTTTTTGCATATATGTATCAATATGTATTTATCTATATATGTATTTATTTCTTTAGATTATTTTCTCTGGAAGCAAGAGTTAGGTTAGCTTTTCCAAAACCATGTGGAGAGAGAGTGGGGAAGACTTCTTTTCCAAAGAAAATTAGAGCTATTTTAGCAGAGCAATGTGGATGGATGCTAGAAAACTAGAAACAACAACAAATGTTCATCACTTCAGGATTCTGGATATGGTGTAAAGCCCTATAAAGCTGATATTAGCTTCATGACCTTGAGCAAGAGCCTTTAACTTCTCTGAGCTTCAGCTTCTTCATCTGCACCATGTGCTTTTGGAAACTGAATGGAAAATGTATAGGCAGCTTCCAGATGTGGATATGACAGATACTAAGCACAGAATCACATTCAAAAATATTACTTACATAATAAAGGGGCATGAAGGAAGGTTGCCTGAGAAAGTAGTCATTGTCCTGAGACCTCATGATAGATTAGTGGTTGACAGTCGACTAGTTAAGGAAG
>SJYV01012910.1:0-17429 GCA_006410875.1 Neotragus pygmaeus | reverse complement strand
ATGCATTGGAGAAGGAAATGGCAACCCACTCCAGTGTTCTTGCCTGGAGAATCCCAGGGATGGGGGAGCCTGGGGGGGTGCCATCTATGGGGTCACACAGAGTCTGACACAACTGAAGTGACTTAGCAGCAGCCTGGATGAAAACCAGGAATCCTACCCACTAGACTGAAAACGGCTAGAAGCTAGAAGCAAGTTTTCCTTAGCTCTTTCACCATTGAAAAATGCATTTCTCAAGGAAGTAAAAACTTGAAGTCAGTTCAGTCAGTTAAGTCACTCAGTTGTGTCCGACTCTTTGTGACCCCATGGACTGTAGCAGGCCAGGCTTCCCTGTCCATCACCAACTCCCACAGCTTGCTCAGACTCATGTCCATTGAGTCTGTGATGCCATCCAACCATCTCATGCTCTGTCATCCCCTTCTCCTCCTGCCTTCAATTTTCCCTAGCATCAAGGTCTTTTCCAATGAGTCAGTTCTTCGCATCAGGGGGCCAAAGTAGTGGAGCTTCGGTTTCAGCATCAGTTCTTCTGATGAATATTCAGGGCTGGTTTTCTTTAGGATGGACTTGTTGGATCTCCTTGCAGACCAAGGGATTCTCAAGCGTCTTCTCCAACATCACAGTTCAAAAGCATCAGTTCTTCAGCGTTCAGCTTTCTTTATAGTCCAACTCTCACATCCATATATGACTACTGGAAAAACCATATCTTTGACTAGACGGACCTTTATCAACAAAGTAATGTCTCTGCTTTTTAATATGCTGTCTAGGTTAGTCACAACTTTTCTTCCAAGGAGCAAGCGTCTTTTAATTTCATGGCTGCAGTCACCATCTGCAGTGATTTTGGAATCCAAGAAAATAATGTTTGTCACTGTTTCCATTGTAAAAACAGGTACAAAGTTTATTATTAGTGATACAGCACAACAAGTGGAAGAGCACACAGAGAAACAGTTTGTTTAGTTAAGACAGAGCAAGGAAAAGGAGAAAAGGAAAGATATATCCATCTGAATGCAGAGTTCCAAAGAATAGCAAGGAGAGATGAGCAAGCCTTCCTAAGTGATCAATGCAAAGAAATAGAGGAAAACAATGGAATAGAAAAGCCAAGAGATCTTTTCAAGAAAATCAGAGATACCAAGGCAACATTTCACGCAAATATGGGCATAATAAAGGACAGAAATGGTATGGACCTAACAGAAGCAGAAGATATTAAGAAGAAGTGGCAAGAATACACAGAAGAACTAAACAAAAAAGATCTTAATGACCCAGAAAACCATGATGGTGTGATCACTCACCTAGAGCCAGACATCCCGGAGTGTGAAGGCAAGTGGGCCTTAGGAAACATAGCTATGAACAAAGCTAGTGGAGGTTATGGAATTCCAGTTGAGCTATTTCAAATCCTAAAAGATGATGCTGTGAAAGTGCTGCACTCAGTATGCCATCAATTTTTAAAAACTCAGCTGTGGCCACAGGAGTGGAAAAAGGTCAGTTTTTATCCCAATCTCAAAGAAAGGCAGTGCCAAAGAATGTTCAAACTATTGCACAACTGCACTCATCTCACACGATAGCAAAGTAATGCTCAAAATTCTCCAAGCAAGGCTTCAGCAGTGCATGAACCAAGAACTTACAGATGTTCAAACTGGATTTAGAAAAGGCAAAGGAGCCAGAGAGCAAGTTGCCAACATCCGTTGGATCATCCGAAAAGAAAGAGAGTTCCAGAAAAACATCTACTTCTGCTTTATTGACTATGCCAGAGCCTTTGACTGTGTGAATCACAATAAACTGTGGAAAATTCTTCAAGAGATGGGAATACCAGACCACCTGACCTGCCTCCTAAGAAATTTGCATGCAGCAAGAAGCAACTGACATGGAACAACGGACTGGTTTCAAACTGGGAAAGGAGTACATCAAGGCTCTATATTGTCATCTTGTTTATTTAACTTATGTGCAGAATACATTATGCAAAATGCTGGGCTGGATGAAGCACAACCTGGAATCAAGATTGCCAGGAGAAATATCAATAACCTTAGATACACAGATGACACCACCCTTATGGCACAAACAGAAGAGGAACTAAAGAACCTCTTGATGGAAGTGAAAGAATAGAGTGAAAAAGCTAGCTTAAAACTCAACATTCAAAAAACTAAGACCATCGTATCCAGTCCCATCACTTCATGGAAAAAGATGGGGAAACAATAGACCATGACAGATTATTTTCTTGGGCTCCAAAATCACTGCAGATGGTGCCTGTAGTCATGAAATTAAAAGACACTTGTTCCTCGGAAGAAAAACTATGACCAACCCAGACAGCGTATTAAAAAGCAGAGACATTACTTTGCTAGCAAAGGTCCATCTGGTCAAAGCTGTGGGTTTTCCAGTAGTCATATATGGATGTGAGATTTGGACTGTGAAGAAGTCTGATTGCTGAAGAATTGATGCTTTTGAACTGTTGTGTTGGAGAAGACTCTAGAGAGTCCCTTGGATTGCAAGGAGATCCAACCAGTCCATCCTAAAGAAAACCAGTCTTGAATATTCACTGGAAAGACTGATGCTGAAGCTGAAGCTCCAATACTTTGGCAACCTGATGTGAAGAAGTGACTCATTGGAAAAGACCCTGATGCTGGGAAAGATTGAAGGCAGGAGGAGAAGGGGACAACAGAGCATGAGGTGGTGGGATGGTATTACCAACTTGATGGGTGTGAGTTTGAGCAAGCTCTGGGAGTTGGTGATGGACAGGGAAGCCTGGGATGCTACAGTCCATGGGGTGGCAAAGAGTGGGACATAACTGAGCGACTGANGCATGAGGTGGTGGGATGGTATTACCAACTTGATGGGTGTGAGTTTGAGCAAGCTCTGGGAGTTGGTGATGGACAGGGAAGCCTGGGATGCTACAGTCCATGGGGTGGCAAAGAGTGGGACATAACTGAGCGACTGAACTGAACTGAACTGAAGCCAAAGATACACACTTGGAGAGAAACAGTGTGGGCATCTGTGGTAATGAGGAGGAGTGCAGTAAAGAGTCAGTTAAGTCATTTATATAAGGCAGTCATTCCGGGTCTTAGTTTATGTTTGGCCAGTTATCTGGTTTCTTTTCCCACATCTGACCTGCCCTAGGACCCTCCCCAACATGCATGCACTGCTCTATTCCAAGATGGAAGCCAGCCCATATGAGGTGGTGCCCTTTACTTTTTGACCCCCAAGGAGCACATTCTGCACATGCGCCGTGTCTCTCCTGCCCTAAGGATGGGAAATATGTGCTCTCTTGATCTTGTACTCAAACAGGGTGTAGCCCCTCTCTGTCTCTGCCATAGCTATCATCTTAAAGTGTCCTCAGGAGACAAAGCCNCCCCAAGGAGCACATTCTGCACATGCGCCGTGTCTCTCCTGCCCTAAGGATGGGAAATATGTGCTCTCTTGATCTTGTACTCAAACAGGGTGTAGCCCCTCTCTGTCTCTGCCATAGCTATCATCTTAAAGTGTCCTCAGGAGACAAAGCCTGACTACCCTGTTTCTGTTGTTATTTCTATTTCAAAGTGCAAGCAGAAATCTGATTTAAATATCTAGACTCAAGCCCACTTGCCTCCTTCCTCAGGAAATGTAAACTTTTTATTTAAATCATAAAAGGTTACTGGATTTTTCTCAAAAGCTTTTTCTGCATATAGAGACCTATGAATTTGTGAATATTGAAAAATTCTTGTATCATATGATAAATCCCACTTGATCATATTGTATGGTCCTTTTAATGTATTGTTGGATTAGGTTTGCTACTGTTTTGTTGAGGATTTTGTGCCTATGTTCATCAGTGATGGCAACCTATAATTTTCTCTTTTGGTGGTACCTTTGTTTGCTTTCGGTATCAGGGTGGCAGTGGCCTGATGGAATGAGTTTGGAATAGGTTCAGAAGGATAGGTATTGACTCTTCCCTTAACGCCTGATAGAATTTGCCTGTGAAGACATCTGGTCCTGGACTTTTGTTTGCTTGCATGTTGTTGTTCAGTCACTCACTCATGTCTGACTCTTTGCGACCCCATGGACTGCAGCACGCCAGGCTTTCTTTTCCTTCACCAACTCCCAGAGCTTGGTCAAACTCATGTCCATCGAGTCGGTGATGCAATCCAACCATCTCATCCCCTGTCATTGCCTTCCCCTTCCACATCTTCTCTTTCCCAGCATCAGGGTCTTTTCTAATGAGTCGGCTCTTCACAATAGGTGACCAAGTATTGGAGCTTCAGCTTCAGCATCAGTCCTTCCAATGAATATTCAGGACTGATTTTCTTTAGGATTGACTGGCTGGATCTCCTTACAGTCCAAGGGACCCNTCTTTCCCAGCATCAGGGTCTTTTCTAATGAGTCGGCTCTTCACAATAGGTGACCAAGTATTGGAGCTTCAGCTTCAGCATCAGTCCTTCCAATGAATATTCAGGACTGATTTTCTTTAGGATTGACTGGCTGGATCTCCTTACAGTCCAAGGGACCCTCAAGAGGCTTCACCACAGTTCAAAAGCATCAATTCTTCGGCGATCAGCCTTCTTTATGGTCCAACTCTCACATCCATACATGACTACTGAAAAAAACATAGCTTTGACTAGACGGACCTTTGTTGGTAAAGTAGTGTCTCTGCTTTTTAATATGCTGTCTAGGTGTCTCATAGCTTTCCTTCAAGGAGCAAGTGTCTTAATTTCATGGTTGCAGTCACCATCTGCACTGATTTTGGAGCCCAAGAAAATAAAGTTTGTCATTGTTTCCATATCTATTTTTGACATGAAGTGATGGGGCTGGATGCCATGATCTTAGGTTTTTGAATGTTGAGTTTTAAGCCAGGTTTTTCACTCTCCTCTTTCCCCTTCATCAGGAGGCTATTTAGTTACTCTTCACTTTCTGCCATAAGTGTGGTGTCATCTGCATATCTGAGGTTATTAATAAATATCCTGGCAATATTGATTCCAGGTTGTGCTTAATCCAGCCTGGCATTTCACATAATGTACTCTGCATTTAAGTTAAATAAGCAGGGTGACAATATACAGTCTTGATGTACTCTTTTCCCAATTTGATAACAGTCCATTGTTCCATGTCCAGTTCTAACTGTTGTTTCTTCATCTAAAATCACATTTCTCAGGAGGCAGGTAAGGTGGTAAGGTATTACCATCTCTTTGAGAATTTTCCAATTAAACAGAAGTAGATGTTTTTCTGGAATTCTCTTGCTTTTTCTATGATCCAATGAACACTGACAATTTGATTTCTGGTTCCTCTGCCTTTTCTAAATTCAGCTTGAACACCTGGAAGTTCTCATTTGTGTACCACTGAAGCCTCGCTTTGATTATTTTGAGCATTATTTTGCTAATGTGTGAAATGAGTGCAATTGTGCAGTAGTTTAAACATTTTTTGGCATTGCCTTTCTTTGGGACTGGAATGAAAAGAAAACATACTTGTACATAGATTATATGATTCTCAAACATTTAGTGGGGCTGACTGGTGTGTGTGTGTGTGTGTGTGTGTGTGTGTGTCTGTGTACTTTAATTAATTTTATTTCGTCAACTCTCCTCTTGATCATTAATCTTTCAATAGGAAGCATTAGGTGATCAAGTATTTCATCTCTTAATTGGTTTTTCACTTGCCCTGGGTCCACTATGTCCCTCTCTGTTGGGTCCTAGGCCCAGCTCTCTGTTTCCCTTTGCTGCTGCTGCTGCTAAGTCGCTTCAGTCGTGTCCGACTCTGTGCGACCCCACAGACGGCAGCCCATTGGGCTCCACCATCCCCGGGATTCTCCAGGCAAGAACACTGGAGTGGGTTGCCATTTCCTTCTCCAATGCATGAAAGTGAAAAGTGAAAGTGAAGTCACTCAGTCATGTCTGACTCAGCGACCCCACGGACTGCAGCCTACCAGGCTCCTCCACCCATGGGAGTTTCCAGGCAAGAGTACTGGAGTGGGATGCCATTGCCTTCTCCGCTGTTTCCCTTTAGAGGGTGGTAATAGTAAGATGTCTGGAAAGGAATAAAAGTCAACTCCAAGTTGTCCAATAGGACTATCCCAATTTTAACACGCATGTGCGTTATACACATGCATCACTTTAAAGAGAACTATAGATGTGATCAGTAGTTTCAAGTTCTATAGATATCATTATTTTACTAGGAACAGGTGATACATGGTGCAAAAATCAAGACATTATCACTTTATAAGATACACAAACTGTAATCAAAGTTGCCAATAAATAGGAGGATATCATTAGTAAAGAGATTTAAACCAGTACCCTCTTGAACCAAACCATTTTTCTAGCATTTCCCTTAAACTGGGAAGAGGATCATTCAGAGTGGAAATTTGACTTCTCATATACATCATAAAGGGGGTTGCATTAGAAGACTCAAGTATAAAAATACAGCATTCACTATGTATTATAGTATAAGGTCCTGCTTGGGAAGCTGTTAGAATATTGAGGGCCATGCATTCTGCAGGACTGTTTTTCTCACCACAGAAATTCCTGAATTGAGCAAACTAATAGCTTGGTTACTATCATTAAAGGCTTCCTGGGTGAATTTTGTTAAAGGTTCTATATGGAATATCTTCTATTCCAGATGAAGGAATGAGTATTGTGGCCAAATAATCATACCATTGGAGTGACTGAGCCCAGCCTGCCCTCATTGAAGGCAGGCTGATCTCAGCTGCTTTCAGGGTACCTGTAGGCAACATTGAGCCTAAAGGAAACCTACTGTACACCTTCCTAACCAACCTGGGAAGATCCAAGGCCAAAACTTTGTTCCATACACCTACTGGATCCAGTTAGGAGCTACCCAATATATTTCCCAGCCGATGAAAAATACACTTCACAACCTGAAACATACATACACCCAAAGGCTATGAAACATTAGATAGGATTCATCTGGGTTTTAATAAATTTACAGACGTGTATCCAACACCATCATCCTGGAACTTGCAGTATGAGGTCAGGAGGATGCTTTTGAAATCAATGATAATGGCCTGATACATTCTTTTGGACTGTCACACTTGTATCTACTGGATGCTACACCATGTTGCATTGATCCCTTTGTTTACTGATGAGAATGGGGAGTGTTCTCAGTTTTTCCCATCACCAACGCCACTGTGCATGTGTTTTTGTACACTACAAGTACCAGTGTGTCTCTGGAAGATATACTGGGCAGTGGACTTCCTGGAACAGAGGAAAAACAGCTTTATTATTTTTTTTCAAGATTTAAGACCTTTGGCTCAAATCAAGGACTCTGGAGTCATATTGCTTGGTTTCAATTCTGCCACTGATTTGCACGGGCCAAATGCCCTTGGGCCAGTGGCTGAACCCCTCAGAACCTGTTTCCTCACCTGTAAGAGGCTGGTAATCATTGGTACTACAGTCCTAGGAGTGTCACAAGGAAGCATTACTATTTACGTACAGCACTTAGAAGAGTGCCAGGCCCAGGGTCCCTGCTGTATAAGTTGCTTTTCATAGATTTTGCCAAATTACCTCCCAAACGGATCTCTGTGCGAGATGGTGGTGCACACTGTCACAGGGGTTTGCTTCTAACCTCTCCCACTCTCGGAATGGTTAAGCTCTTGGAAGCTTGCCATCCTAGAGTGTGAAACCCAATTCATGGTTTTAGTTTACATCTGGAGGATCAGCGGTGGTGAGCATCTTTGTGGGTGTAACTGGACACTGAGACTCTATTCTTTGAACTGCCTCAGAGTGGGGAAAGAGCTGAGGGAGTGAGGTCAACCCCAGTCTGTCCTCCAAATCTGCCTGCCAAGAATGTTTGATGGAAGCAGATGAGGAAGATTTTTTGCAGAACAAAAATAGGATCCCTTTGCCCTCTGGCCACATATGGAGAAGTACGCCGACCACTGATCACTGACTGTGGGATTCCTCTGCCCATTCTCTCACTGGGTCGTAAGGCTTGTGGTGCAACGGAGGCTGNAGGAAGATTTTTTGCAGAACAAAAATAGGATCCCTTTGCCCTCTGGCCACATATGGAGAAGTACGCCGACCACTGATCACTGACTGTGGGATTCCTCTGCCCATTCTCTCACTGGGTCGTAAGGCTTGTGGTGCAACGGAGGCTGGCAAATGCTTTCAGCGCGTTCTAAGTGATCAGCATCTCCATTCTGACATTTCATCCTCACCTCCCAGGAGACCAGGGCCCTCAGGACCCTCCTGCTTCCCGCTCCACCCACTTTGTACAGAGTCAGGGCTCAGAGCTGTGACTCTAATCAGAGAGGGAAGGCAGGACAGGAGGAGGTGGGAGGAGACCCTTGACGTACTCATACCATCACCTTCACCCGCCAACTCGCCAACTGCCCTGATGACCCTTGGGCTTGGCAGCAGACAGGAGGAGGCCTTTGGCCCCATTGGTTACTCCTCGAGGGGGCAGGCAAACAAGGCGCGCGCTGGTTGGTAGGAACCAGACCAATAAGGAGGCCATGGCGCCGGCGTCCCAGGCTTGCTGAAAGCCTGGCGCCGTTTGCCACAATCTGGTGCGCGCGGTGCCTGTGGTGCCTGACCGCTCGCTCCGGACGCCGCTGGCCTTCACCTTCCGTGACCGTTGATAAATCATCGCCACCCCAGGTCCGGGGGCCACCCAGATCGCTNCGTCTCCCATTATCTCTCCAGTGACTTTCTTACACTGCTCTAAACCAGGCTCATAGACACATCCCTGTGACTGGGAAAAAGTAAACTGTTTTAATAGTGACTTGCTAGAAATTACATATCCACCATCAGCATCTTCCTCAGGGTATCTCAGCAATGGGAGCCTGGTTACATGATAGGCCTGCTACACCTCCTCTCAGCAGTCTTTCCTTTCCTCCAGTGTGAAAACAAGCTTCACCTTTGTCTTTATAAAATGGGTGCAGTTCTGTTTGAAGATAGAAGTTAGGTTAAACAACTTCTTAGCATTTATTCTAGATCTATAAATCCATGATATTTTTACTTATCAAATAGACCTATTATGGTTAGAAACATGTTTTTCTACAATGAAATTTACTATGTCTTAGCAGTTTATCAATTTAAATAATTACCAGTGATGATCAGCAACTTTGCCCTTCACAAAGAGAGGTACTACAACTGACACCATTTGCTTTAAGAAGTAATGTGGATACCATCCTTTCCTCTCTATTTTTCCTTCTTTCTTCTTTTTTTGCCTTCAGCTAACATTGAATAAAAACTACATACTGAAGTGATTGGAGGTTCAGTTCAGTTCAGTTCAGTCACTCAGTTGTGTCCGACTCTTTGCGACCCCATGAACCAACCCCATGAACCGCAGTACGCCAGGCCTCCCTGTCCAGCACCAACTCCCAAAGTCCACCCAAACCCATGTGCATTGTGTCGGTGATGCCATCCAATCATCTCATCCTCTGTTGTCCCCTTCTCCTCCTGCCCTCAAATTTTCCCAGCATCATAGTCTTTTCAAATGAGTCATCTCTCTGAATGAGGTGGCCAAAGTATTGGAGTTTCAGCTTCAACATCAGTCCCTCCAATGAACATCCAGGACTGACTTCCTTTAGGATGGACTGGTTGGATCTCCTTGCAGTCCAAGGGACTNAGCATCATAGTCTTTTCAAATGAGTCATCTCTCTGAATGAGGTGGCCAAAGTATTGGAGTTTCAGCTTCAACATCAGTCCCTCCAATGAACATCCAGGACTGACTTCCTTTAGGATGGACTGGTTGGATCTCCTTGCAGTCCAAGGGACTCTCAAGAGTCTTCTCCAACACCACAGTTCAAAAGCATCAATTCTTCGGCACTCAGATTTCTTCACAGTCCAACTGTCACATCCATACATGACTACTGGAAAAACCATAGCCTTGACTAGACGGAACTTTGTTGGCAAAGTAATGTCTCTGCTTTTGAATACGCTGTCTAGGTTGGTCATAACTTTCCTTCCAAGGAGCAAGTGTCTTTTAATTTCATGGCTGCAATTACCATCTGCAGTGATTTTGGAGCCCAGAAAAATAAAATCAGCCACTGTTCCCACTGTTTCCCTAACTATTTGCCATGAAGTGATGGAACTGGATGCCATGATCTTTGTTTTCTGAATGTCGAGCTTTAAGCCAACTTTTCCACTCTCTTCTTTCACTTTCATCAAGAGATTCTTTAGTTCTTCACTTTCTGCCATAAGGCTGGTGTCATCTGCATATCTGAGGTTATTGATAATTCTCCCAGCAATGTTGATTCCAGCTTGTGCTTCTTCCAGCGCAGCATTCTTCATGATATATTCTGCATATAAGCTAAATAAGCAGGGTAACAATATACAGCCTTGACATACCCCTTTTCCTATTTGGAACCAGTCTGTTGTTCCTTGTCCAGTTCTAACTGTTGCTTCCTGACCTGTGTACAGGAGGTAGACTGTAGACTGGGAGGTAGAGTAGATGTGTAGACTGTAGACTGAGACCTGTAGACTGGGAGGTAGACTTGGGCAATAAAAAGGTGTTAATACTTATTTGTGTCTTTAAAAATTCACATTATTTGACAGGTTCTCAAAATAAGAGGATATACAGTAAAACAGGAAGCTGTAGAAAAACTGGGGTTTGGAACTAAGTATGTCTGATTCCAAAGTCGGTCATTTGCACTCTGTGGTGCCATCTTGATATTGAGTTTAGAGAAGGGAGAAGTTACTCATTTGTTGGAACGATGATGGAAGTGTTCACAGAATGGGCAACCTGTAATCTGGACCTTGAAGGATGACCTTCAGTAGATGGAAGGACCTGGGCAGAGAGAGTGGAGACCATAAGAGTGTATTTCAGCACTCAAAAGGACAAATTCTGGGTATGGCATTTGTCTTTATGTTGAAACCTGTGGTTATTTTTGCTACTGTAACATTTATATGGGATAAGAAAAGGTGATTTGGGATAACAATATATAGAAATGCCAGGCTAAGTACTTTGTACTTTATGCTCAACTGAAAATAGGAGTTTTAATGTATTATTGCATTAATAGCCCTATGAATAGTGACTTCTAGAATTTCAGGATTTGGTGTGATTTCTCTCCCACATTGGTTCTGGGTTTGGCTATGTCACTTGCCATGTGATTTTCGCCAGTGGAACATCGATATGCATCGACATGATGCAGACAGAGGTTTGGTATGTACTTGAGTATTTGGATTGCTGTTGTGGAAAGTTGTTTCCTTTATGTTAGAAACATGGAAAGGTCATGTGGAAGAGAACTGAGGAACCACAGATCTAGTTAAATAAGGCCACTTTAGATCATCCACCACTCAGAAAGATGAGCAAAAGAACTGCCCAGCCGAGTCAAGCCAAAATTGTAGAATCATAAATCAGTAAATTAAGTCCTTAAGTTTTGGAATAGATTATTAAATAGCAAGAAATAACTTATTCACAGATATGTAAACTCACTGAAGGTAGGGCTTATATCCTGGTGCCTAGATAAGTAACTTCATGGCTGACCCAGTCACTCTGCAACAACAAGGGCAGTGATATAATTATTCAGGAAAGGTAAGAATAGTAATTGTCTATGAGAGAAGGATATATGGAAGTCTCCTAACAAGCCCTTGAATTATAATGATGGGTGGGTCACTTAGACAAAAACTCTCTTTGCCCCGAACAGTAGATGTTGGTTAATTCAAAATCCCTCTCAGTGATTCTTTGATCACTCAGATGTTGAAATTTCATCTCTTATATTATATCTTAATTTGAAAATACATTTTCATTGAGAGATTGTAGCATTAAAATGAGCAACTTTATGATTCATTTCACTTTGCTCGTTGCAGTCTGGGTAACAATCCATTTTAATAAGCAAGTGTCTGTGGAACTACTGTCCGCTTATGTAAATGAGAAGGTGCACTTATCTTTATTCTTCACTGTGATTACCTTCTATTTATTTTTGAAAGCTTCCTGGATTCCAGCTCATTGTTCAATTGGGAATCATATCTGTTTTATTCAGAGCAATATTTTAATTTTCAGATTCTGAGCAGACGTTTCTGCAATTCATTTCACTCTGCCTTTTTGCTTTGGTTTTGCTGAATGTAATTTCTGCACTCCCCCCCTCTTTTTTTTTTAATCCTGTGCCTGTTAGAAATCACTTTAACTATGAAGTCTTTGTCTTTTTTTCTCCCGCTTTTTACTTCCCACTGTAATTCCCAAAAAACTTCGCTTGGGCATAAATAAAATGGGAATTTTGTGAGGCAAATTTTTGCTGTCAAATGTTTTTATTTTCATGCATGATTACCTTGGGGCTTCACTGAGTGATTTATTTTATGAACCAAAAAAAGAAATATTACAAACCAAATGAAATAACCAATAGCTCCTAGGGATGAAGTAATGAGAAAGCATTTTATTCCACACTGTTTTTCAAAATAACTGGTGTCCGAAACAATACAACGTGTGTCAAGAATGACTCATTAAAAGTTTGTAATAGAATGGAGAAAGAAGGGAAGATGAATACATATTGCATGGTGTAAAACTGTGCACTATGTGGTACGAACTCCCTTTTGGAAAATACTATGAATCATCCTCCAAACCAGTGGTTCTCCAATGTCATCGATAGCTTCCCCTCCTAGTAGTCAAAGCCAGTTCTGTCCCTCATTTGCTCCACTGGCCCTCAATCAGACCCCATCTATCCTCCTAGAATTCCAGCCCATCCACAGATGAGAGGTGTGTGAGGAGGATTTCCCGAATATGTTTCCATACGCTCTGTGATCTGCTCTGTTCATGTGAAGCGGGGCTTCCTAACATTATCCTAAACTGCTGCTCATCCTGAGTATGAAACAGGGACAAGTTGCATGTTGAACCAGCATCTTACTGTAAAATAGACCAAGTTCCTGGGGATGATCTGTGGTGCAAAGTGCACTGAATTGTTTATATGCAGATACTTGCTCTCTGAACCACACAGGCTGAACAAAGTCATAGTTTATCTCTTTTAATTTGATCTCTCCCTTTTTTATGCATAAAAGTATACAAAACAATCTCTGTCACTGAAATAGCCCATATAAAATAGAACTAAAATGGCGGAGAAGGGGACGACAGAGGACTAGATGGTCGGATGGCATCACCAACTAAAGGGACATGAGTTTGAGCAAGCTCTGGGAGATGGTGAAGGACGGGGAAGTCTAGCCAGCTGCAGTCCTTGGGGTCACAAAGAGTCAGACATGACTGAACAAATGAATAACAACAAAAACGGAGCTTAGAAGGATTTCAGTTGCCAGTGCTACCTACGGCTCTCTGTGTTCTTAATTCAAGTCCCATTCTGTAAATTGGATTCTCCATCTGTATACTTGGGATGTTTGCATTTCATTCCTCTTCAGTCAGGGCTGCCTCATTTTCAAGGCATGAAGGCCCAGTCAGATCAGATCAAGTAAAGGTGGGAGGGCATTGTAAGGATACAGAGCTCACACGGGGACCTGAGGATGGGACCACTGTAGCCAGGCCTTGTGGCAACGAAAGGCAGCAAGTATAAAAACTGCCTTCTCTATTGCTCAGGCTCAGATAAACTACCAGCTAGTCCTCTTCACACTCTATGCTACCAGCTAGCACACTCTATGCTCCTTCCTTTAAGTGCTTATTTTATCTTTGTTAGTCACCTTTTCAATGACAGCTTAAATTGTAAGATCCAATCTTCATGATCTTCCTACTCTAACATTCACCATTGACTTAACAACGTATTTTGTATTTAAGAGAAAATCTTTAAAAAATTAATTAATGTTTTCCAGTTATATCAATAACTAATTGACAAACATAATTAAAACTTTAAGGCATACAGCACATATTACCAAAGCAGATTCAGTTAACATCCATCTTCAGAAAGAGAAGACTCATAAGGGACCATTTCCTTTGAGTGATACAAGTGATACAAGTCACTCCAGTCCTGAATTGGTAACTTTTGGTTGGGATATTTATCCATATTCCAACCAGTCATGATCTAAGTTGGGGTGGAAGCACATACTGAATACCACAGACCTTTTAGGAAGTGTAGGAAGGGCAGGACCACAAATCATTTGGATTAAGTTCTAACAGAGGAAAGAAAAGACATATTAAGTCAACAGAGAAGAATCACATATACTGTTAACATCACAAAAAGTAATCATGCAATGAGCATTCTGTACTGAGATAACACAGATACCCTACACATCACGTGGACAAAGATGATCTTTTAACCCATGACATAATTAAAATGCCTGTGTAGCAGTGATTTGAAATGGATATTTTCTATTAACCATGCATATCCTGCACGCATCAGAGGGCAGCAGAAAAGACTATAAATGGAAGTTAGAAGTAAATTTTATAAAAGAACATTATATAAAAATGCATTCTCACATTTCAAGTGCTTTAGAAGCTGGACAAGCTGTCTCATTTAGCAGTAAGTTACCTGTCACTGGATGTGTTCACATCCCAACATTTTTAAGATTCTGATTCTCTCACTGTAACTTTGAGCTAATTGCTCTTTCAAAAAACAAATGAATTATTGATAAAGACTTAATGTATTAATCTAAAATTATAAATTTTTTATTGTTGCTGGTGTTTGGTGGTGTTCAGTGGTGAGCTAAATCACTCTCTGGAACGGGGATAGCTCATTCTGGTTGTGGTACCAGAGGAACAGGAGATGTCAATGTTAGTGTCTTGTAATAAATATGAGGGACCCTCACCTATATTTTACTTAGCAAAAATCCATCTCCTGATCACAGCACTGTTACCAGTCAACAGCACACACACACACACACTCTCTCTCTCTCTCTCATGCACAAAATCAGCAGTCTAGATGTCTTTAAAAGACCTGAGTCTTGAAGTGGCTCCTATAAATTATCCACTGAGAGTATAACTGATAAATTGTGGTTAAAAGAGACAGGCTAAGAGGTACCTTATTTGGGTTCTTCAAACCTGATCCTTGTGAAAACTGAAATCATCAGGATATTATATACCAGGACTGATATCTTAACTTCCCACAAAGGTATATTTATGTCAAACTTTTCTCTGTCTTGTTGGGTTTTTATTAAATTTTGATATATAGATCTATTTGAAGAATATTTCATGATCACCTGTAAAATTATTATTTTTTTATTGTTCTTATTCTATTGCTTATTGCTTCGTATATGATATAGACTGAAAATCATTGTCCAGGAATTTAGAGACATGAAAATGTCTCCCTAGGTAAAATTGTAGGCTTTTAAAATATATATAACTATATAATATTATATTTAATGTTATCCTTAACTACTAGGAAGCTGGAAGATAAAATAAGTGTTTAATTACAGTAATGATCTCATTCTCAGAATGGGTAAAATTATTCTTTCTCCCCTAAATTGTTTCTCTAACCTTCATTTTAAGTATATGTATTTAAATCATACAATGTTCTTTTTAGAAGCAGATACAATTTAAATGAATAAAAGTGGGAGAATAAAGGAGACACAGCTATGGAACCACATAGTCTATTGAGTCAGTTAATATAAGATTCCAGAGACTCGTTGATGTTTGAAATATTAGCGTTTTGTGAGTCTGACCTAACACTATCTTCCCTTGCTCTGCTAAATGTGCTGCAATAAATTACCATCAATAAACTTCAAAGGTGTTGTGACTTGGAAGAAAATGTTCTAGTAATCCATAGGGTTATTACTGATAAAAGAACAATGTATTTATTCACCATTCAGAAAAAAAAAATCTCCTATTAACAGAATGAAAACTTTAAAGTGTAATCTGTGATGCATTGCTAGGAAGGCTGAAGCTTCCAAGATGAAAATACTTTATTACAGTCTGAGGTTTTATTCCTCATCATCTATCTTCTTTATGTACTTATAATTAGGGTTCCTATATGTTTAATCTTGTCAGATACAGCATTTTGTAATGCAAGCATTGACTCCTCTTCTTGGGGGGTGAAAAGTAGGAAAGTGTTTATGGTGGCATCTTGGACAGAGTCACCGTTTTGCTGTTGTTCAGTTACTAAGTCATGTCCCACTCTTTGTGACCCCATGGACCGCAGCACATCAGGCCTCCCTGTCCCTCACCATCTTCCAGAGTTCATCCAAATTCATGTCCACTGAATTGGTGACGCCATCCGATCCTCTGCCACTCTATTCTGCTTCTGCCTTCAATCTTTCCCAGCATCAGGGTCTTTTCCAATGAGTCGGTTCTTTGTGTCAGGTGGCTAAATTATTGGAGCTTCAGCATTAATGAGTCCTTGCAATGAGTATTCAGGGTTGATTTCCCTTAGGATTGACTGGTTTGATTTCCTTGCAGTCCAAGGAACTCTCAAGAAGCTTCTTCAGCAACACAGTTCAAAAGCATAAATTCTTCAGTGCTCAGCCTTCCTTAAGGTCCAACTCTCACATCCGTACATGACTACTGGAAAAACTGTAGCTTTGACTATTTGGACATTTGTTGGCAAAGTGATGTCTTTGCTTTTTAATGTACTAAGTTTCTTATAGCTTTCCTTCCAAGACGTAAGTATCTTCTAATTTCATGGCTGCTATCACCATCCATAGTGATTTTGGAGCCTGAGAAGAGAAAATCTTCCACTTTTCCCCCTTATATTTGCCATGAAGTGATTGGACTGGATGCCATGATCTTAGTTTTTTGGAATATTGAGTCTCAAGCTAGCTTTTTCGCTTTCCTCCTTCACTCTAATCAAGAGGCTGATTAGATCCTCTTTGCTTTCTGCCATTAGAGTGGTATCATCTGCATATCTGAGGTTGCTAATATTTCTCCCAACAATCTTGATTTCAGCTTGTAACTCCTCCAACCTGACATTTCACAAGATCTTCTCTGCATATAAGTTAAATAAACAGGGTGAAAATATACAGCCCTGTTGTACTCTTTTCCTAATTTTGAACCAGTCCATTGTTTCATGTCTGGTTCTAACTGTAGCTTCTTGACCTGCATATAGGTTTCTCAGGAGACAGATAAGATGATATTCCCATCTCTTTAAGAATTTTCCACAGCTGTGATTCACAGTCAAAGGTTTTTGTGTAGTCAGTGAAAGAGAATTAGATGTTTTTCTGAAATTCACTTTGTTTCTCTATGATTCAATGAATATTGGCAATTTGATCTCTGGTTCCTCTGACTTTTCTAATTCCATCTTGTACATCTGTAAGTTCTTGATTCAAGTATGACTTGATTGAAGCCTAGCTTGCAGGATTTTGAACATATACCTACTAGCAAGGGAAGTGAATGCAATTGTCCGGCAGTTTGAACATTCTATAGCACTACCCTTTTCTTGGAATTGGGATGAAAACTGATCTCTTCCAGTCCTGTGGACACTGCTGGATTTTCCATATCCACTTTTTTTTAACTGAACTTAAAGCTTAGGCATTTGGAGATGAATTTTTTTTTAAAGCTGGGGTGGGGAGTGGGGAAAGAGATCACGATGGTGGAGGAGGAAGACCACAAATTCACTTCCTTTTAAGGGCACACCGAGATCACCCTATTTACACAGCAGCTATCTACAAGAACTATTTGAAGACTAGAAAAAATGATTGTCCTCAGTTCAGTTCAGTTGCTCA
>SJYV01012909.1:0-11652 GCA_006410875.1 Neotragus pygmaeus | reverse complement strand
AATAATAGGTGTGTATACCTCCCAAAACAAAAATTTTCTACTAGGTATTCTCACAGTCTGAGAAAATAAGCAGAGTTTTGAAACAGCTTACTCTCAGAACTACCTGGTAATTTTGCCCCATTGAGAATGCTGTACCAAACTCAAACACAGCTTCCATATTACAAATATCCCCGGACCTTTCATTTTCTCATATAAATGCCTTCAAAATCAGTCGTCAACCAAGTCTGATGAGATTGAATATATTACCAAGGTTGGTTTAAGTAAATATTTTATAGACAGAAACCATTATGAGATGTGTATAAGAGACAGGTATTGTGAATATTTTCAAGTAAATTTATTGTATGCTAGTTCTGGATAGAGGACATAACTTTTAACTTTTTCTCCATATTTTAAAATGAATATTCTTTTTGATAATCTATTTGTGCCAAAAGATAAATTATCATTCAAGTTTTAGTGATATTACCTAGTGGTATTATTAACCTAAATTATGGAGGAGAAGGGAACGACCGAGGATGAGATGGCTGGATGGCATCATGGACTCGATGGACATGAGTCTGAGTGAACTCTGAGAAATGGTAATGAACAGGGAGGCCTGGCGTGCTGCGATTCATAGGGTCGCAAAGAGTCTGACACGACTGAGCTACTGAACTGAACTGATGTTTTGTTCACTAACTGAATATTTAAGCTATGAATACTGCTCATTCTTAAACAATAAATAACATCAACTGGTTGATGTTATCCTAAGGGTCTATTTCATAAGCCAAGTTCATTTTGATTGAAAATTTTATTTTAATTGATGAAAAATATTTTAAGAATCTAAATTATCCTGATTATTACATTCCAACTTTAAGCTTTCTTTTAAAAATATGTGTCTAGTGTAATTTTCTCCAGAGTAAATCTCTTCATAAAGCCAGAATCTTCTCTGAAATCAAAGGCATATCCTGTATTTCCTCAATAATGAATGCCTGTCCCCTCATCATTTAGGCTAATCTACTTTCTAATATTCTCTTATTTTCAAGCACTGAACTTTTGCTGATGTTATATGGAGGTCATACTCAAGTTTATTATGCTTAATAAAATTTTATTACTGTTTTTCTGTCAATCTCAAGAGTAATTAAATCTGTACATTTATAATAAAACACATGGATGTCTAGGAACTAATTGTCAAATAATAAAATGGTTAAATCACAGCATTTACTTTACTATATGTTCAAAATGTATACTACTGCATTTGCTTTTGATGCTTTAGACCCAAGTGTTTATAAATAAAATTGTGAGCACATTAGAATGATGATAAATTCTGAAATAATAGGTGTGTATACCTCCCAAAACAAAAATTTTCTACTAGGTATTCTCACAGTCTGAGAAAATAAGCAGAGTTTTGAAACAGCTTACTCTCAGAACTACCTGGTAATTTTGCCCCATTGAGAATGCTGTACCAAACTCAAACACAGCTTCCATATTACAAATATCCCCGGACCTTTCATTTTCTCATATAAATGCCTTCAAAATCAGAGTCGTCAACCAAGTCTGATGAGGTTGAATATATTACCAAGGTTGGTTTAAGTAAATATTTTATAGACAGAAACCATTATGTCAAAAGTTGGAATATAATGCACAAATACACGTTTTGTTGAAGCAATTTTTATGGTTTTTAGAGATAATTTTCACAAATTATAGTAAATACATAATCTTATCATAAGTNAAAAAAAAAAAAAACAACTAAGGGATGTTATCATGGGCATGCAGCTGTCCTATTACATCAACTGAATCACCTTTCACAAGACTCTCAAAATAAAGATATAGAGAGGGAGACTGTATTGTGAATATTTTCAAGTAAATTTATTGTATGCTAGTTCTGGATAGAGGACATAACTTTTAACTTTTTCTCCATATTTTAAAATGAATATTCTTTTTGATAATCTATTTGTGCCAAAAGATAAATTATCATTCAAGTTTTAGTGATATTACCTAGTGGTATTATTAACCTAAATTATGGAGGAGAAGGGAACGACCGAGGATGAGATGGCTGGATGGCATCATGGACTCGATGGACATGAGTCTGAGTGAACTCTGAGAAATGGTAATGAACAGGGAGGCCTGGCGTGCTGCGATTCATAGGGTCGCAAAGAGTCTGACACGACTGAGCTACTGAACTGAACTGATGTTTTGTTCACTAACTGAATATTTAAGCTATGAATACTGCTCATTCTTAAACAATAAATAACATCAACTGGTTGATGTTATCCTAAGGGTCTATTTCATAAGCCAAGTTCATTTTGATTGAAAATTTTATTTTAATTGATGAAAAATATTTTAAGAATCTAAATTATCCTGATTATTACATTTCAACTTTAAGCTTTCTTTTAAAAATATGTGTCTAATGTAATTTTCTCCAGAGTAAATCTTTTCATAAAGCCAGAATCTTCTCTGAAATCAAAGGCATATCCTGTATTTCCTCAATAATGAATGCCTGTCCCCTCATCATTTAGGCTAATCTACTTTCTAATATTCTCTTATTTTCAAGCACTGAACTTTTGCTGATGTTATATGGAGATCATACTCAAGTTTATTATGCTTAATAAAATTTTATTACTGTTTTTCTGTCAATCTCAAGAGTAATTAAATCTGTACATTTATAATAAAACACATGGATGTCTAGGAACTAATTGTCAAATAATAAAATGGTTAAATCACAGCATTTACTTTTCTATATGTTCAAAATGTATACTACTGCATTTGATTTTGATGCTTTAGACCCAAGTGTTTATAAATAAAATTGTGAGCACATTAGAATGATGATAAATTCTGAAATAATAGGTGTGTATACCTCCCAAAACAAAAATTTTCTACTAGGTATTCTCACAGTCTGAGAAAATAAGCAGAGTTTTGAAACAGCTTACTCTCAGAACTACCTGGTAATTTTGCCCCATTGAGAATGCTGTACCAAACTCAAACACAGCTTCCATATTACAAATATCCCCGGACCTTTCATTTTCTCATATAAATGCCTTCAAAATCAGAGTCGTCAACCAAGTCTGATGAGGTTGAATATATTACCAAGGTTGGTTTAAGTAAATATTTTATAGACAGAAACCATTATGTCAAAAGTTGGGATATAATGCACAAATACACGTTTTGTTGAAGCAATTTTTATGGTTTTTAGAGATAATTTTCACAAATTATAGTAAATACATAATCTTATCATAAGTAGATCATTTCAAAAAATAACCTTTTCAGTGTTTAAAAAAAAATATGCCAGATACATCAAGTCATAAAGGTAAACCTAGAGATAAATATTGTTTAGTTACCCTCTATCTACTTCCCGGTATAACAATATATTCAATAAAATAACAACATTATATAGTTGTTTAAACTTTTATCTAAAATATTTATCATTATACTACCCTCAAATTTGCTAATAAAATTAATATCACATTTTATGAATGCTAGTAAACCAGAGGCAGACAAAGACAAGGAGAAGAAAAAATTCTTTACAAAATGGCTTCATGCAATCAGGTTAGAAACCTCATCTAACCACACTATGAAGACTTCTCTGATATATATTTCTCTGAAATATATTTTTCAAATAATATAATATATTAATGCTACAATCAAATCTTAAAGGTACTGATTCTTCAATTTTTAAGTTAGATTTTCAGCTCATAAGTCTCAATGTGCACTAATAACCTCCATCAATGCAATTAATCTGTAATAAGGAAGACTTTCCTGACATTTGAGTTTTACTGTAAAAGCTGTTTTCTCTTTTGAAATGATTCTTGAAGAGTCACTTATTTAAAATACTTTTTATATGTTAGACCAAATCAGTATTTGTTAAAAAATGACTGCAAAAGAAAATAATTCCCTAATTCTACAAAAATTTTTAATAAAATAATGTTTTTTTCTCATAAAATTTTAAGAATAGAATGATTCATTCATTTCCTATTAAAATCTTTGTTCTTAAACATTTTTCATTTGATTTATATTTAATATTACATTGGTTTAAAAATAAAAACCATCATATTTCCTAGGTTAAAAATCTAAATTCTAAAGGCTTCTTAGTAAAGCAGTCTTTATTTATAGACTTAATAATTTTGATTTCCACAATTTTTATATAGATCTTTAAGTGTTAATTGGTGAAACAATCAAAATCACATCTCCATTTATGGTTTTCTGAAAAATCTTCCATCTGAGGTAACATCCACTGATGCAAGATATGTCAGAACAAGTCATAGGTATTCAAATGTAAAGCACCCGAATTTACTTATGTGTTAGTTTGGAATGATGCAGTTTTAAAACTTAGAAAGTAGAAAATATTCACCCCTTCAGTAGTCATGGGTCTAACTTAAACAGTTTTTAAATATTTGGTCATGACTTTCAGTAATAAAGTGCCACAACTCATTAATTTATATCTTTGCATGATTCAGCATCCAATCCAGTGCTTAAGTCAAGTTTGTTTCTTTACTTACCCACAGGACACCAACAAAAAAGTACATAATACTTCATATCCAGGAATTCTGATTTTAACCTTCAGTTACTCACCTATAAGAGAGACAGGGAAGAAAGGAAAGATAATGATTAGTATTAAAAATGCTTAATATTTGTTACACTCACAGAGCATCCATTATGATATAAAATGACATTCCGTATTGCCTTGTAATTTGAGATATACATATATATATATATATACATATATATATATATACGCACACATATATATATGTAGCTATTTATAGGACAATTTTGCAAAGTCAGTTACATTTGAGGATTTTATAGTGTTAAGATTTTAGGAAGGTCTTTCTTTTCTATGTCAACTTCTTTGAAAAAAATTAGCTTTGGCAGGAAATAATCAACCTTGTCACCTGAACAAAGTATCTTAATGTTTTAAATGCATTACCTTAGACAATATTTTATTAAATTACTTCATTAAAGCAAATGTTCTAGTCGAGCATTTGTTCACTGTCATTTAAGCTGTTGAGTGGGCTAGTTGACTTTTCCCTTTGGGCCCTTCCCTACATTCAAGGAAAGACAGGTGATCCCAAGGGAAGTTCAAACTTCACTTCTCTAGCCTCTGGAAGCTGAACCACTACAAGTTTAAATCCTTCACTGGTCTGAGACCACACTATTTTCCTTCCAGAATACTTCCTATACCATTTATTTGTTCATACCATAAATCAGTGTTAAAATGATGAGAACGATTTGAGCTGAAAAATACAAAATTTGACATAACAAGTGAAAAATAACCTACAGAAATTATTAGTTTAATGCATATCCATTAAAATGAAGGTTCTACACCCTCTTAGAAAGTAGGAGGTTTTTGACAAACTGGTATGTTTTTAAGGTAAATTCTAGAGAGTTAGAGGTTTCTTTCCTCTCATTTAAATATTAACACAATATTTTATTTTAGCACTAATAAAAATCTATTGTATTTTTTAGAAAAACAGCTACATTTCTTTAATTTATGATATGTCATCCCAGAAGATTTTCATAAACCCCATTGCAGTTAATTCTGACAATAACAAGAGATGTTATCATTTCTATTTCCAAATTAAGAAAATAAACAGTGGTATTAAACACTGGGACTAATATTAGAACCCAAAGTATTTTCCAAAAAAATGAAAAGATCCAAAGAATAGTAACTAATTATGTAACATTAATCACTTCTCAAATAACTACACTGATTATTAAAGACCAGAATTTTCAAAAGCTCCCAAAACACTCGACCACAAAATATATCTTTACCTCATGTTTATAAAAGGCATAGTACATGAAAACATATAACGTGATGTCTTGATATTTTCAGTTCAGTCACTCAGTTGTGTCTGACTCTGATCCCATGGACTGCAGCTCTCCAGGCTTCCTTATCCATCACCAACTCCCAGAACTTACTCAAAATCATCTACTTCATTTTCTTTCTTTCTTTTGTTTTTTTGGCCACACCAAGCCAGGGGTTGAAGCCAGGCCCTCAAAATTTAAAGAACAGATTTCTAACCACTGGACTGCCAGGAAATTGCCATTTCCACTTTAGTTTTTAAGAATCACAATGTTTCAAAAAATGAAAAAAAAAAAAAAAGGAAAAGAGAGAGAGAGACAAAGGATTAAGGTGGTAAGCAATTATCCTGAACTTGTACTATTATATACATGGTTATTATGTCGAAATTAATTTAAACAATCAGAAAAACTTTTTAGTTTTTGTGAAATGCTTTTTAAATCTGTTCAATTTTTCCATTATATGTATAGAATGAAAAGTTGTCAACTGTAAGGGAACACAAATAAACATTCTGATACTCTTATTTGTAAAATGAAAATGTATTCATAAGTAAATTACTATTTCTTAGAGGTTACTTTCAAACCACAAATCACTGAAATGGTGTGTTATTTAAGTATGTTTCTAATACATGCAGGTATATTTAAACCTAATAGATATTCTTAATTATCAGTAGGAGTTGATTTCACCCTTCTGCATTCTCTTTATTCTGTCTGATCTAGTAGTTAAGAGATGTGATGCTCTGGAATTTGGTTGGCCTGAGTTTGAATTCTACTCTGACCTTTGGTATTTGTGTGTCCTTGGGGAAACTAACAGTGCTAAGCCTCAAAATGGCTATCGTGGCCCTAATTAAAATTGTTTTATAAATATTAGCTATGCACTCAAAAATAGTGCTTAAAGGCCTACTTAAAATTTAGATTCTATATAAATATCTGGAATTGCTTAGAGTCTAGTTAACAGTTTTAATTGTTGATGCTTGCGAAAAGCACATCTCCTAAGAGAAGAGATTATCTATTGCTTGTTTCTATAGCCCTCCTGGGAAGGAGTTCTCTATCAGCTGAGATTCTCAATTACACTTATATCAACCTCATCAGTGGCTTTTCTCACACAGAATCCATCAATAGTTTGAAATCTGTCAATACCTAGAAATACATCAATATGTGTGTAGAGAAAAAGCATACTTAAGTGGTAAACACAACAACTATTTTCATATTTTGCAATTAAGTTAATCATTATAAATATCCTTTAAAACTAAGCTTTAGAAAACTATGTGAGTGAAATATTTTAATATAATTATGAAACAAAAAATATCCAACAAAAAAGATAGTTTTATTCAATTATTCTGCTCACCTTGTATAGTTGGTTATGCCTAGAAAGGATATCTTAATCTCTCTCTCACTTGTAAGAAATGTTACAGAAGTGAGAAAGAATAATAATTCCAATAATTAATATATGCAAGAACACCTGAGATGGCGTTTAATCCTTTGTAGGGAATAGCAGTAGGGAGTTCAATAGGAGTGAGTGCTACTATAGATAAATTATTACCTAGGTCAATTCTGAGTTGTACTTTTGCTCTCCCACTATGCCCAGGGAATAAATCATCTATCCTGAAAAATATTGTGAGGCAGCGTAACAACAGAGACCTCCCAATGCCAGCCAGGTGTCAACTGGGTGGCAGCAGGGTAGCAGTGCAACCTGATGTGGGTGAAGAGCAGATAACAGCTTATGCAGGTCAATTTACCCAGAAGAATCTACAAGGACAATCAAGCAAAATCTACCCCGAGCAAAAAACAGCTATCAGCATGATTGCCTACAGGATCGACTTTTAAAAGTCCACTACACCTTCTTATATCACTAATTACTCACCAAAAAAATAATGAGATATTGTTACAGAGGCAAAGAAAGCAAAAGAGGAGGGAAAGGAAAATGTCTGAAGAATTATATCAAGAAATTAGAGAATTTTACCATGGTGGGATGGTATGCAAAACTGACATATATTTGTAATGAAATTACAATGACAATTTTAATACAATTTTGAAGACATTAATGAGATTATAATAAAATATGTGTTAACAAATTAGTGCCTATAAATATTATGCCAATTACTAACATAAGAGCAAATTGAATAAAATATATTGCTTTTAATAGCATATCAATTTTGTGTTTTGCAGTTTATTATTGTAGAAATTGATAAATCTCACACCAAATTACAGTGTGGAGACTTATGATCAGCTTCTGAAAGACATCATTTGGGTGGTTTCCTTTTATTCCATTCCATTAGAATTAATCACTAAATAGAATTTAGAGTTGCACTACAAATGTTTTATCACTTGAACATAGACTCCAAGGCATAGAGGTCCCAGGAGGTCAAATGTCACTCAAACTTCTATGATGGCAAGAAACTGCTGATCAAAAATCAATATAACAAACGACTGTGGTCAGAAAATGTTCAGTCTTATAGTGAAAGTATCAAAAAGCCACTCACATGAAATATTCTATATTTTATTTCCTCTCAAAGTGGGATGTGACTATTTTTTCATTTCATAGACTTGGCCTCCATCTCACTTTTTTGTAGATTGTATAAGAAGAAGAATGAGAGAAAGAGATGGAGACAGATTGATAGAAGCCACAAATAATAACTGAAACCAGAGAATCAATTTTCAAGAGAGAAAATGGCAACATGATTGCCATATCCAGTGGCTACCACACAGATAGAGCTCATTAGTTCAGACTAGTTTTTCAATTATTCCACTGAATAATTTTATTCCATTGTTATATTTTATTCAGTTAGCAGGACGGAGTTAACAGTTTATTATTTTCAATTGAACATGTTTGCAATGGCAAAAAACAAAAAACTGAAATTACTGTTCCTGAGGACAGTTCTAGATAATATAAATCACCATCGCTGGTTGGTATTTACTACATGTCCTATGTTTTTAGGCACTTTAAGATTCTGCAACTCATGGGGCAGATTACATTCTTCTGTAGAGCAGTTTGCAACTTTCAGGTCCACAGCACAGAAATGTATGCATTTTTTTTACAAACATGAAGTGATAGTTTATATTTTTAGTTTCAGAGCTAACAAAATATTTCACCTATTATATATTTGACAATAGGGTTCACCCCTTGTATAGTAAAGGGTTGATGGATTTTGATAAATATGTAATGTCATATAACCATCATTATGGTATTATACGGAATAGTTTCAATGACCTGTGCATTTCCCATATTCCATATATTCTGCCATTCTTCCCTATCTCTAAACCCGTGGCAATCACTGGTCTTTTTACTGTCTCTATAGTTTTGCCTATTTCAGAATACTGGATATAGACAGTGTATAGCCTTTTCACTATATGAACTTTCACAGTATAACCTGTATATTGTCACCTTGCTTATTTAACTGATATGGAGAATACAGAATTCCAAATGCCAGGCTGGATGAAGCACAAGCGGAAATCAAAATTGCTGGGAGAAATATTAATAAGCTCAGGTAGGCAGATTATACCACCTTAAGGGAAGACAGTGAAGAGGAATTAAAGAGCTTTTTGATGAAGGTGAAAGAGGAGAGTGACAAAGCTGACTTAAAACTCAACATTCAAAAAAGGAAAATCATTGCATCTGGTCTCATCACTTCTTGGCAAATAGATGGTAAAACAATGGACACAGTGACAGACTTTATTTTCTTGGACTCCAAAATCACTGCAAATGGTGACTACAGCCATGAAATTAAAAGACACGCTCCCTCAAAGAAAAGATATGACAAACCTAGACAGTGTGTTAAAAAGCAGAGACATTATTTTGCTGACAAAGATCCTTATGGTCAAAGCTATGGCTTTTACAGTAGTCATGTACAGATGTGAGAGCTGGACAATACAAAAAGCTGAGCGCCAAAGAACTGGTGACTAATTTTCAAGCTAGAATCAAGATTGCCAGAAGAAACATCAACAACCTCAGATATGTAGATAATAATACTCTAGTGGAAGAAATCAAAGAACTAAAGAGTCTCTTGATGTGGGTGAAAGAGGAGTGAAAAAGCTGTCTTAAAACTCAACATTCAAAAAACAAGATCCTGGCATCCAGTCCCATCACTTCATGGCAAATGGATGTGGAAACAAGGGAAACAGTGACAGACTTTGTTTTTTCAGGCTCCCAAACAAATACGGATGGTGACAGCAACCATGAACTTAAAAGACACTTGCTCCTAGGAAGAAAAAATTATGAGAAACACAATGTATTAAAAGACAGAGATATCACCTTGTGACAAAGGTCTGTCTAGTTATAGCTATCATTTTTCCAGTAGTCATGTACTGATGATGTGAGAGTTGGAGCATAAAGTAGGGTGAGCATTTAAGAATTAATGCTTTCAAATTGTGATCTGGAGAAGACTCTTGAGAGTCTCTCGGATAGCAAAGAGATCAAACCAGTCAATCAGGTTGAATGAAATCAACCCTGAATAGTCATTAGAAGGACTGATGCTGAAGCTGAAGCCCTGATACTTTTGTCACTTGATGTTAAGTGTCAGGTCATTGGAAAAGACCAGTGCTGGGAAAGACTGAAGGCAGGACGAGAATGGGACAACAGAGGATAAGATGGTTGGATGGCATCACTGACTTGATGAACATGAGTTTGAGCAGACCTTGGGAAACAGTGAAGGACAGGACATCTTGGCCTACTGCAGTCCTTAGGGTTGCAAAGAGTCGGACACGACTGAGTGAATGAATGACAACAATAGCCTTTTCAGACCAGCTTCTTTTACTTAGTAAGATGTACTTAAGGTTTTGTCCACATCTTTTATGACTTTATAGCTCACATCTTCTCAGTGTAGAATTATATGCCATTATATGGATGTATCACAGCTTATACATTAAATATTGAAAGACAACTTTGTTTGCTTACAATATTCAGCAATTATGAATAAACACTGGTACATAAGTTTTAGTGAACCATAAACTACCAAATAATTTGGGTAAATAAATAGGTGCAATCACTGTGTTATTTGGTAAATGTGTGTTTAGCTTTGTAAGAAAAGGCCAACTTGGCTTCCAAAGTAGCTATAATATTGGCATTCCTACCAGCAATTAATGAGAGCTTTTCCTATTTCACATTTTGGCTAGCATTCGGCAAGGTTGGTGTTTTTGGTTTTAGTTTTCTTAAGAGTGTGCAATGGTGGCTCATGTTGTTTTACTTTGCAATTTCCTAAAATAATATAGCAGATGTCCTTGGTGACTCAGTAGTAAAGAATCCACCTGCAATGTAGGAAACGTGAGATGTGGAAGTTGTCACATCTGANTTCTTAAGAGTGTGCAATGGTGGCTCATGTTGTTTTACTTTGCAATTTCCTAAAATAATATAGCAGATGTCCTTGGTGACTCAGTAGTAAAGAATCCACCTGCAATGTAGGAAACGTGAGTTGGGAAGATCCTCTAGATAAAACCCACAGAGATATTGACTGTGATATCTTAGAGGTCCTGATCTGTGTTTGACCATCCCTGAACTCATTTTCATTTCTTTTCTTATACTCACCATTTTCTTTTTTTTCCTACTTGGTCTGTTTTGATTATTCCATGTTTAAATACAGTCTGCACAACTCACTAGAAATCAGAAAAACAAGTAGCTATGGAAATCCAAAGTTGGGATACAGAATTGTCATAAGTGATTTCACTGTATAGCCTCTCCCTCATATGAATTAAGGATATTTCTCAAATAAAAATATGCATTTCATAGATAGAAAAAAAAGTTCCCAGATTTTATGAGTCAGATTGTTGTTCTTTAGTCGCTCAATACTGTCCAACTTTTTGCAACCCCATAGATTTCAGCATGGAGAAGGCAATGGCACCCCACTCCAGTACTCTTGCCTGGAAAATCCCATGGACGGAGGAACCTGG
>SJYV01012908.1:0-14048 GCA_006410875.1 Neotragus pygmaeus | reverse complement strand
TCGGTTGTCCCCTTCTCCTCCTGCCCCCAATCCCTCCCAGCATCAGAGTCTTTTCCAATGAGTCAACTCTTTGCATGAGGTGGCCAAAGTACTTGAGTTTCAGCTTTAGCATCACTCCTTCCTAAGAAATCCCAGGGTTGATCTCCTTCAGAATGGACTGGTTGGATCTCCTTGCAGTCCAGGGGACTCTCGAGTCTTCTCCAACACTATAGTTCAAAAGCATCAATTCTTCGGCACTCAGCCTTCTTCACAGTCCATATTATCTAATAATTTTAGAAACTAGAAAATGTCTTAAAAGTGTAGGAAGGTAATTTGAAACAGAAATTTTCTTGCATTTTCACATTAACTATCTGCAAAATTGTGAGTTACTCCTTTTGGAGATGATTTTTTAAATGGAAACTGGGTTCTGGGAAAAGAAAAACACATGAAGCAGGTAGCACAGCAGGAATAGAAATTTCTGCAATTATCCTTAAGACAATGGAAGAAATTCCAAGAAAATAGAAATGAATATGAGTTCCATAATCCTCTGCCTGTTAAAAAGAAAGCTGAAATGTATTAAAAAAAAAAATAAGCCAAACACTATGCAAATCTGTTTATTTGGGTTTGGGTAAAGTAGTGGAAGTCTCAAGAAATACAAAGTGGGCTCTATTATGAATAGGTTAAATTAAAGTAAAACCTCCAAGATGAGGATAGTGCAAAAATTGGCAGAATTGTATTAACCTTTTGATTAAACGTCCAGATGCTGGGAGTCAAGCGATGAGAAGCATCTTACCTACAACAAAGCAGTAACTGTTGAGAAAAACCTGATTGAAATGTTAGAAAGGTTTCAAGATTAACTGCTGACAACTGGGCATTTTTGATAATGACTAATTTAAGATTCTTACAGTGTAATTTAAATTTTGATGTCTATTTTTCACTGTGTGTATATGTAAAAATGCTTAAATATAGAGATTTTAGAGTTTTCTTGCTACCTTAGGCTCTCATCAGCGCTTTACCTTTAATATTGAAAATTCTTCATCTAGTCATTTAAACCAAGCTCTTACACTATCACGTTGAAAGAAGACAACTGTGTGATGTTTGTACGAACTTGGAAAATGTGCCCTCTGTATATATTATTAAAATATACACTTAAAACTTTGTATGAGGGCTTCTCGGTGGCTCAGATGATAAAGTAACTGCCTGCAGTACAGGGGACCCATGTTCAATCCCTGGGCCAGGAAGATCCCCTGGAGAAGGGAATGGCAACCAACTTCAGTGTTCTTACCTGGAGAATTCCATGGACAGAGGAGCCTGGCAGGCTGCCGTCCATAGAATTGCAGAGACAGACACTACTGAGTGACTCACACACACACACTTAAATATATGGCTAAATTAACAAAATACACATACCCTTTATCTGATAAAGAGCTCACTTGTAAATGTTAAATAGGAATTAACAACAGTGGTAATCATTATATTCTGATAGTTGCTTAATCTAAATTCTAATAAAGGTATATTACAATAGAATGTGGGTTTCCCTGGTAGCTCAGATGGTAAAGGATCTGCCTGCAATGCAGGAGACCTAGGTTCGATCCCTGGGTCAGGAAGATCCCCTGGAGAAGGGGATGGTAACCCACTCCAGTATTCTTGTCTGGGGAATCCCGTGGACAGAGGAACCTGGCAGACTATAGTCCACGGGGTCACAAAGAGTCAGACATGACTGAGCAACTGAACACACTGATTATTTCAAATGATAATGTACTTGAATTTCGTAAGTATATAAAATAAGAGATCAGATTTCTTAGTACAAAATAATTATGTTTGATTTTAGAAGTAAAAAAGATACTTCTTGTTTAGAATTTGTTCTGTCAAAGATGGAAAAATAGTAAATACACAATTCCAAACTATTACTATTTCTGATGTTAGATGAAAAAAAGAGGAGAAATGAAATCTTTGAACTTGTAAACAATGCTATAATATTTTATAATGCATTTCTAGATGTATCCATTTTTCATATATGTGTTTCATCCCGCCAAAGGAAGGTATCAGTTCAGTTCAGTTGCTCAGTTGTATCCGACTCTTTGTGACCCCATGGACTGCAGGACGGCAGGCTTCCCTGTCCATCTCCAAGCTCCAGGAGCTTTTTCAAACTCATGTCCATCGAGTCAGTGATGCCATGCAACCATCTCATCCTCTGTTGTCCCGTTCTCCACCTAACCCCAATCCCTCCCAGCATCAGGGTCTTTTCCAATGAGTCAGTTCTTCACATCGGGTGGCCAAAATTATGCAGCTTCAGCTTCAGCATCAGTTCTTCCAATGTATATTCAGGACTTATTTCCTTTAAGATTGACTGATTGGATCCCCTTGCAGTCCAAGGGACTCTCAAGATTCTTCTCCAACATCACAGCTCAAAAGCATCAATTCTTCAGTGCTCAGCTTTCTTTATGGCCCAACTCTCACATCCATACATGACTACTGGAAAAACCGTAGCTTTGACTGGACAAACCTTTGTCGACAAAGTACTATCTCTTAAAATATTAACTGAAGAACATTGGAATTTTCAGGAGCTTTTTGAGCAAAACATTGATTCAAATTCGGCAGCACCAACCTGGAAGTGGTTAGGCTTGCCAACAACAGATGCTAGGGGGAAAGTTTTCAAGACACAGAAGCACAAAGAAATGACCAGGTTGGCCATGATTTCAGCAATGGCCTCATTTGAAAATATTAGTTGGCTGTTTGTTTTTCTTAAGTTACATGTTCTTGGAATCTGGTGTATTAATTCTGGCTTAAGTTTTGGTTTACCTGTGTCAGCTACAAGGGCTTTAGAGCTACCTCACTTGATGGGCCTCTTGTATTAATTTAACATATCCCATTATTTGCATAAAGCATAACTTAGCATTCCCAGTTCATAAATGCTTAACATGATTATAATTTTTCATTGTTAAAAGCACTGTGATAAGCACCTTTGTACATACATCTTAACTTATAGTCCAATATTTGTCCAGTAATAACTATTGCATAAATTATTGTAATAGAATTTGTACCAATCAGTCTATACTTCTGAACTTTACATTTCCAGAAAGCAGTCAAGATAAATACTGGAATTGTCATTTTATTCAATTGCTACCAAAATGACATGCAAAAATCACTTCTTATTTTAAGCTGACATTTTTCATTTTCATTAAAAGCTCTTAGTCCATGTTTTTAGTGATCATATATATTTCCTCTTTTGTAAGTTACCTATTTATGACTTTGCTTACTTTTTTGAATAATTTCTATTTTTCCCAGTTTAAGTTATTAGACATATAAAAAGTAGAGGTGCTAACCCTTTTTACCATGTTATATCAAATGTTTTTCAATTCACATTTGTATCTTTATTGACTGTGCTTTTGTATGCATGGTGGAGGCATTGGTATGTGTTTTCTTTTTTATACATAAGTTTTAATATTATTAATGTGAATGATATTAATTCATATAGATACACCTTCCTTTATCTTTAGAATATCAATTTTTGGTGTACAGATAAATTATTTCCACATCTAAAGATTTTTTTTCAACTAATGTTTTCTGAAGCTACACTCTATCTCTGCCCATGAGGGAGTTTCTGAGTGTGTGGAAAATTTTCCTCCTTCACAGCTCCCTCCTTGAGGCGCAGGACCGATCCCATTTTATTTGTCTCTCTGTCTTCTTATTGCCTTTTCCTGATAGCTTTATGTGGGGTTTAGCATGTGTTTTTGGAAGTCTGAAGTCTTCTGCCAGCATTCAGCTGTAAGAGCCGTTCCAGTTGTTCCACATGCAGAGGTATTTTTGATATATTTATGGGGAGGAAATACATCTCCACATCATATTCCTGTGCCATCTTCTGTCCCTAAATAATACTTTTTATTTCCTGTAATACTGGTATTTTTAAATTCCAGATGTTTAAACAGCTAATCAATTATAAAATTATTATGGAGTATTATGCAAGTTTTAGAGATTTTTTTCAAACAGAGAGCCAATTTTCCTCATTTGAAAATATCTTTATGTTTAATACAAAAGCAACAAAGGATTTTATCTAGCATAATCACAATGCAACATCACACTCAAGAAAATGTGAGAGTAAATCTGTCTCTCTCTTGAATTTGACAGTGATCATTAAGTAATGTTCAACTTGCAACCCAGAGTATCACATCTTGAAAGCCCTTGTTTTTTCCTCTCACTGTTCATCCTCCCAGCTCTACCATTTTGTCTTCTTGTCATAAGCTATAGAGTGATTTGCTAATAATTAATTTAGCTATATATGATCATAATATGTATTCAGTTCAGTTCAGTTCAATTCAGTCGCTCAGTCTTGTCTGACGCTTTGCGACCCCATGAATCGCAGCACATCAGGCCTCCCTGTCCATCGCCAACTCCCGGAGTTCACTCAGATTCACATCCATTGAGTCAGTGATGCCATCCAGCCNTCAGTCTTGTCTGACGCTTTGCGACCCCATGAATCGCAGCACATCAGGCCTCCCTGTCCATCGCCAACTCCCGGAGTTCACTCAGATTCACATCCATTGAGTCAGTGATGCCATCCAGCCATCTCATCCTCTGTCATCCCCTTCTCCTCCTGCCCACAATCCCTCCCAACATCAGAGTCTTTTCCAATGAGTCAACTCTTCTCATGAGGTGGCCAAAGTACTGGAGTTTCAGCTTTAGCATCATTCCCTCCAAAGAAATCCCAGGGCTAATCTCCTTCAGAATGGACTGGTTGTATCTTGTTAAATTTGTTATATATTTAGATGAAGGCAAAATGTTTTTTTTTCTAATTTACATGACATAAATTGATTCATAAGATGAGAACAAACAGAATTTATGAGAATTAAGACCCCCATATATGAAGTTGACCAGTAAATCTGAAAAATGAGAATGATTCTTCAAATACTCTAATTTATTACAACCTAAGTATTAAAATAAACTCAAAAATGTGTCATTTGGTATCAGTTCTGCATTTTTCATAACTTTATAGTGAACAGTGACATTTGAGTAAAATTCAGGAAATTAAAAAAAAAAAAAGGAGTTAGAATTGAAAAACAACTAGCTTCTCAGATTGTTAGTTGTTTCCAAATGATTGATGACTTTACTATCCTAGAAAGAAAGAAACCTAAACTTAGAACTGAAATTTAGTCATTTAAGTGCAAAAACACATGAGGGTTTTTCAAATAGGTTTTAGCCCACACAAGAAATTAGCAGATATCACTCTTGTCAATATCTGAGGAAATGCTAAGTTAGCATTATGTTATATTCATATTTAAATTTTACAATCCATTGTTTTTGTTTTAGAAACGTTTAAAAAGTGAGTTTTTAATTTCAATTTTGTTTTTCTTTTATATTGTACTTTTTCACTACCACTTCTAAATTTACTCATTTGTTTTAATTTCAACTATCTGTGACAACAACATGCTCCAAGATTTCACATGTTAAGAATGAACTTGTAAGCTCTTTGAATTTAAAATTAAAAACCTCTACGTTTCCTTAGATTATTCTATAGAAATATTTAAGCTGTTGCCTGTGTTAAAAGTATATAGATAGAAAGTATTAAAAAAAAAAATTCTACTCATCTTATTTCTACACTATATAAGATATCATAATGGTTAGTTGTACATATAAATACTAGACTAAGGGATGTCCAAGACTGTCGGTGAAACATTATTTCTGGGTGTGTTGATAGAAGTGTCCTGGAGAAGATTAGCATGTACATTGGTAAACTGAGTAAAGAATATCTGTCCTCACCAGTGTGAGGTGACATCATTTACTCTGTTGAAGATCCAAGTACGACAAAATGGCAGAGGAAAGGCTAATTCACTATCTCTTCATTAGCTGAAGTTTCTTCTCATTCTACCAATTCTCAGGCTTTTGGACTCCAGGGTGTACACCAGAAGTCCCCTCCCCATTCCTCATCCTCAGCTCTTTGGCCTCAGCCACTAGTTTTCCTGGCTCTCCAGCATGCTGACCATACTTTACCATATACCATACTTTACCATAACAGCTTATGCTAATTCCCATAATAAATCTCCTCTTAAGTATCTATATTGTTTTATTGGTTCTGTTGTTCTGGAGAACCCTGACTAATATAGATACTATTTGTCTATAACAACAGTTTGATCAATGGCATAGACTCTCAGACTTGCAATGTGCCTGTGTCCAAGAAATTCATCAAATTACTTTTAAAATAACTGTTAATGAAAATAATGTAGAATTTATGGATAGTCTCCTTGGAATGAGAGGTTTCATGTTTGTTTCTGCTCATTGTTGTCTCATCTGGTAATAATTACTTCTATAACCATCACAATAATTCATTCAAAACCCTTATCTTTTTTCAGTCTGGGTCACATTAGGATTCTTTATTCATGTTTATAGCAGATTTTCAGTGTTGGAATGAGTCTTGTTTAGGTGTTCCAGATGGTTAATTTCTTTATTTCTGCAAAATGTTGTGACAATTCTGTGAGATGAATTTTTTTGAAGTGTGAGTTTTAAAATGTTAAGGAAAGGGACATTAGACCTTTGATGGATACTAGATCAAACAGACATGCAGGCACCCACAGGTACACACACTAAGACGAAAGTCTCAGAGACTCACATTGTGATTCAGCACATTTGTGGTGAAAGGAGAAGGGGCAGGAATCTGGACTTTTCCTACATAGACAAAACCTATCTTCATAAAATCTGATTTTACTCATTTAAATGGCAGATTTTTTAATCAAATAATTTCAGAGTATTTGTTGTTGTTCAGTCACTCAGTCATATCTGACTCTCTGTGATTCAATGGACTGTAGCACACTAGGCTTCCCTGTCCTTCACCATCACCCAGAGCTTGCTCAAACTCATATCCATTGAGTCGATGATGCCATCCAACCACCTCATCCTCTGTCATCTCTGTCTCCTCCTGCCTTCAGTATTTCCCAGCATAAGGGTCTTTTCTAATGAGTCAGCTGTTTGTATCAGGTGGCTAAAGTATTGGACCTTCAGCTTCAGCATCAGTCTTTCCAATGAATATTTCCTTTAGGACTGACTGGTTTGATCTCCTTGTCCAAAGGGGCTCTCATCTTCTCCAACACCACAGTTCCAAAGTATCAGTTTTCCCACACTAAGTCTTCTTTATGGTCCAACTCTCACATCCATACATGACTACTGGAAACGCCGAAGCTTTGACTATACAGACCTTTGTTGGTAAAATAAGAATTCTGCTTTTTAATATGCTGTCTAGTTTGGTCATAACTTTTCTTCCAAGGAGCAAGTATCTTTTAATTTCATGGCTGCAGTCACCATCTACATTGGTTTTAGAACACTGAAAATTAAGTCTCCTTAATTGTTTCCATTGTTTCCCCATTTATTTGCCATGAGGTAATGGAATTAGATTCCATGATCTTATTTTTTTGAATGATGAGTTTCGAGCCAGCTTTTTCACTCTGCTCTTTCACTTTAATCAAGAGGCTCTTTAGTTCTTTCTTTGCTTTTTGCCATGAGGGTGGTGTCATCTGCATATCCTAGGTTACTATATACTAAGAAAGTGCTCAGTAAATATTAGCATATATCATAAAATTTTATTCTGACAGGACCTTCACCAAATATTTAGGACAATTTCTTTATTCTGTTGATAAGAGNCCCTTAAACTATGAGTGTGTGTGCTGTCGCTTAAGTCATGTCCAAGTCTTTGTAACACCGTAGACTGTAGCCCACCAGGCTCCTCTGTCCATGGGATTCTCCAGGCAAGAATACTGGAGTGGGTTGTCATGCTTCCTCCAGGGGATCATCTCGACCCAGGGATTGAACCCACATCTCTCATGTCTCCTGAGTTGGCAGGCGGGTTCTTTACCACTAGCACTGCCTGGGGAGCTCTCACCTTAAACTATGTTATATGTCAATTATGTCTCATTAAAGCTAGAAGAAGAAAGAAGTCATGACTGCAACCATGTGCCATTTGGTGGGAGCAAGGGGAGAAACATTATGTGAAATAAAATTCATATTTTATGGCAAGAGAAGAAAAATTTAATTATATAACTCTTCTGTGCCCTTTGCCCTCCTCTCTCCCTTCTATGGTACACTGTGTATCTGCATTATGTATCAACAAAACTTCCACCATGGGCAGAAATACCTGCTCAGCCATAAACAGCAACATTCCCCTGGCACCAGACAACGCCTTAAAAGATAACATTCCTTCCTGATTTCATAAAGGGCCATGATGACGCTTCACTCTAGGTTATGTGAACAACCAATAATATGCCATTTAATGTACAGCTGCTGCTGCTGCTAAGTCGCATCAGTCATGTCCGACTCTGTGTGACCCCATAGATAGCAACCCACCAGGCTCCTCCATTCCTGGGATTCTCCAGGCAAGAAACTGGAGTGGGTTGCCATTTCCTTCTCCAATGCATGAAAGTGAAAAGTGAAAGTGAAGTCGCTCAGTTGTGTCCAACTCTTCGCGACCCCATGGACTGCAGCCCACCAGGCTCCTCCGTCCATGGGATTTTCCAGGCAAGAGTACTGGAGTGGGTTGCCATTACCTTCTCCATAATGTACAGCATCTGTCTCCAAAATCTTTTATCACTGACTTGACTTTTAACAGGTGGAACAGTTCTTAGAGCTTTCTGAGATGCTCTTCTCAAGTTATAATCCTCAAATCTGACTCAAATAAAATTTCTGATTTCTTCCATAGATCAACAGATTAATTTTTCATCAGTAACTGCATCAAAGAGTTACAGCACCTTTCATTGTTATTTTTTCAAGAGCAAGTACATGGCACTTAGCGTTTTAAGTCTTGCTTTTAATTTTAGGAAGCCCCAGACTGATCTATTTGTAAGGTTGGTGACATGACCTGGTATCAGTTTTGCCTATGTGTGTACTCAGTCACTTCAGTAGTGTCTGACTCTTTGTGACCCCCTGGACTGTGACCTGCCAGGCTCCTCTGTCCACAGGATTCTCCAGGCAAGAGTACTGAAATGTGTTGCCATTCCCTCCTCCGGAGGATCTTCCAGACCCATTAATAAGCAACAAAAAGCAGAAATATGAGGAAGTACAGCCTGAATTTGCTAGCTTAATCCTATTACTTTTATTTTCTACATCAAATCAGGCAATTTAAACATCTTAGGGCAAAGAAGACATCTTCTGTAGACATTAAGTGGCTCCTTCCTCCATACTTTTCTTCAACCCTGAAGACCGGTCAAGCCCAGGAGCACCAGTTATGAGACTGAGATGTGTTTGCATAGAGATGGTTTCAGTTATTCCAGCTTAGTAGCTCCCGATGGTGCTGATTTGGCCCCCAGGTGACATTTGACAATGTTAAGGACATGTTTGCTTATAACTGGCTTGGTTAATTGTCTGCTCTGGAAAGTTTCCCTGGAATAAATGGGAGCTTCTGTGCCCAAAGTGAGTGGTCCACAGCCAGTGCCTGCTGTGGGATATTGATATCCAACCCTTTGCTGCAAGGAGGAACCAGCTCTGGTGCTGGTTGTGCTACAGTGGTCACGTGGGACCAGCTTGAAGCCAGTTTCCCCCGAGACTGTAACCTCTTTTATTTTCATATTCTTTTCCTCTCCCCCTTCTCTCAGTCCCCTTCTACTGAAAGCACTCACTCAGTGAGTCATTTGTATAAAACTATAGCTCTCAGTCTCTGCTTCTGAGGAAACTGACTTAAGACATTACAAAGCCTGCTTTGTGGTTTAGTATATGTAAACTTTGTGTGCAGGCTCCAAATATGTTTTAAAAGAACGAGTATTACGTTTCAGGGTGAAGGTTCTACAATTAAACATTAAGCCAAGTTTGTTCATCAAGTTTTTCAGATATTTTCTAACTTCTCCGATGTTTCAGTCTTTTATTTTCTAAATTACTGAGATGTGTAAGACACTTTTATGGTTCACAGTACAGAAACTAAAAGCCTTCTCTGTTCTTTATCTGATTGTGACATAAGTGAAAACCATTCATGCTTAAATCATCGCACTCAAAATTATTCACCTTTACTCTCCTCCAGAATAATTCAAAGACTTTAGAACATTTGATCTGTAGCCCCAGTCTTCCTGAACTATTTAATGTTAATTCCATCTCCTCATGTTTCAGTCCAAGTGTATATTATTATGACTGTTTCATGCAGTCAGTAATTTATTGATTGTTTCACATTCAACTGCTCTCTTAGATTTTCATTTGCTTTGGCATTTCAGACTTCCTGTCTCTTGGATCTTTTTACTCTTGCTTAAAGTGAAATATTTAGAATTTCAATTACAGTTGATGTGCTCATGGCAAACTCTTCACCAGATATGAATTTTGTACCCATTTTTGAATGGTTTTTTTTTCCTGCATATATCTAGGTTAACAACTATCTTTTTCTTTACCTTGCACTTTCTCTCTTGCACTATCATTTCGCTTCCATTAATGCTGCTGAGAAGTCAGCTTTCACTCTGTCTTGCTGTGAACTAAGTGTGTGTTTCTTCTGTAAATATTCTTCAGACAGTCTCATTTGCATGCCATAATTTCACCCTGATTTCTCAGGTGTAAATTTACCATTTTTTCCACTTGGATTTAATCTTGCATTTGCACATGGATGATTTTAAATTTCTGGGAAATTCTCTGACGTTGTATCTTCAAATATGGCCTCTGTCTCATTTCTCTTTCTCCAGCTGCTACTTGATTCCCTATCAGTTAGACGTCTTGTTCCAGTCTCTCCATTACCAACCTATTCTTCACTTTGAATCACTTTTTATGATGTTTCCCTATCTCAATCAATTTCTCTTCCTTTGGGTCTGATCTGCTTCTTAGCCATATAGCTCCTCCCAGAGACAAAGATGCCCTCTTGAGGCTTCCTTGGAGTTCACTTTTCCCATCAAGTAGAACTTGACTTTAATCCTTGTCCTTTACCAGCCCAACTTGAGTAAGAATCCTGCTAAGTTAGTTTATTGAGATTTCCCCATCCTTGAGGAATTTATGATTAAATTCCTCATCACTCACTCTTGATGTTATGGACTAAATGTCTGTATCCTTCCAAGACAGAATTTGATATCAACAACTGAGATGCTAAAGTTTAACAAACACCTTAAAATATGGAAGCAGCTTTGGAACTAGGTAATGAGTAGAGGCTGAGTTTTGAAGCAGATGCAAGAAAAACACAATGCTGCCATGAAGAGAACTACAAGGGTGATTCTGGTGCGAACTCAGATGGAAATGAGGAACGTGTTTTTTTAAACTGAAGGAAAGATAATTCTTTTTGTTAACTGATAAAGAACCTGCACCAATTTCTTCATGTTCTACTATTTGGTAGAAAAATAAATGAAACTAGAAATTTAGTTGAGATTTCTAAGAAAAGTGTTGAGAGAGAAGCTTGATTCCTTCTAACTGCTTTATACTAAAATGTGAGAAGATAGAAAACAATGAAGTTGTAAACATTGAGGAAAGAGGAACCAGAATGTAAAGATTTTGAAAACTCTCACTCAGGCTGACCACAGTATAAAAAATAATGAAGTACACTCAGAAGAGCACAGTACAGTTGTGGTAGCAGGACCGTTTGATTAGGAAATCAGTGTGGTGTGAAGCATGAATTTAATCAGCCATCTCAACACAAGGCAAGTAAGTATAGAGATGGGACTACACCCACAGAAACACTGCCAGCTGGAACTATAGGAAACAGACCAAGTGGGATGAAATGAAGAAAGACTGTTGGACTTCTTAGATTCAAGAGAACTGGACCATAGAGCTCTTCATCAGCTAATAAGCACTCTTCTTCAAGACAAGGGAAGAAGAATCCTAAATACAATTCAGGGATCATCAGGGCTGCCACTTCCACCTCAGGCACAGAGTTCGTGGACGTGTGGTTTAGGAGAACAGGAATGCCTTTATTTTGATTTCAAGGGGTGAGGAAAAGGCCCAGCAGAGAATCTGTGGCATATGACCTCCACCCCACAGAGCCACAGGCACATGACCCCTGCCAGGGACAGCCTCANGAGATGGCTGGATGGCATCACCGACTCAATGGACATGAGTTTGAGTGAACTCTGGGAGTTGGTGATGGACAGGGAGGCCTGGCATGCTGTGATTCATGGGGTCGCAAAGAGTCAGACATGACTAAGCAACTGAACTGAACTGAACTGACCTGCCTCCTGAGAAATCTGTATGTGGGTTAAGAGGCAACGGTTAGAAATGGACATGAAACAACACTCTGATTCCAAATTGGGAAAGGAGTATGTCAAGTCTGCATATTGTCACCCTGCTTATTGAACTTATATGCAGACTACATCATGCAAAACCCTGGGCTGGATAAAGCACAAGCTGGAATCACGATTGCTGGAAGAAATATCAATAACCTCAGATATGTAGATGACACCACCCTTATGGCAGAAAGTGAAGAAGAACNAGTATTCTGCACATGCAAAGGACATGTATTTGGTGGGGCCAGTGATGGAATGCTATGGACATCATGTTGGTGTTCCCCCAAAATTCATATTTTAAAGCCCAAATTCCCAATGTGATACTATTTGGAAATGGGGCTTTTTGAAAGTAATTAGATCATAAAGTAGAACCTTCATGAATGGACTTCAGCCCTAATAAAAAGATAATGAAACATAGGATCTCTCTCTGCTCTCTGCCACATGAAAATACAATAAGAAAACAGTTATCTACAAACCACCAGATGCAAGAGCCACTAGCACATTGATCCTGTACTTCCCAGTCTCTAGAACTATTAAAAAGTAATTTCTGTTGTTTAAGCCACCTGGTCTATAGTATTTTATTACAGCACCTGAACTTACTAAGACTCAATATCTAAGCTGTTGGTCTGTCTTTAGCAGGAGTCCTCTTAAGCCAGTTTAGCAAGAATTTCCTTATCCTTACCTGCCTGTCTTCGTGCTGAGTCATGTCTAACTCTTTGTGACCCCATGGACTGTAGTCCACCAGGCTTCTCTGTTCATGGAATTTCCCAAGCAAGAACACTGAAGTGGGTTTGCCATTTCCTACTCCAGGGGAAGTTCCCAACTCAGGGATCAAACCCACATCCCCTTCGTCTCCTCTATTAGCAAGGAGAGTCTTTACCACTGTACCACCTTCAGTAATTTTTTTATCCCGTGACCCTCTAACCCTGCTTGTCAGCTATATATTCCCAACTGACTTTACTATATTTGTATCAGAGCTCAATATTTCTTCTCTATTGCAACAGCTTTGACCCCTTTTACAAAAATCTTGAGTAAAGCCTTCCTTGCCATTTTAAGAAGTGTTAGTATACTGTTTCTATTACAGTCTATTGCTGCATCAGATTCACCATTGTGCTCTGCAGAACTTTCACCTTGGACTTTAGTTGTACACTTGTTAAAATTGTTTCTTCATTCCTGACTGATTGAAGAGATCAGTTACTGAATTCAACTCCTATCTTAGTGCTCCAGATAGCATAGTAAGGATAGATTTTTTTTATTCGGAACAGTCTGTGTATAATCCTGAAACTGTATTAGAATTTTAGACATCAATGATCTAAAGCATGAGAGCTTCTCAGTTCACTGAACACCCCCATCTTGAATCCCTGCTTACTACTTTTAACTTAGAAAATCCCAGCAATAAAAAGATTCCAAAATCTTTCATTCAGACCTTGAGACCCTTCTTGGCCTTCCCAAAACACTATCGTCTATACTCCATCCTCTGGATTCCCCTCTCCACTGTCTCTTTTCCTTCTGCTCTTAAAATGCTCTTCTTCCTTTCAGTTAACCTCCAAGGTAAAAGTATTGAATCTCCACCATCTGTAGATGATGCTCAAGACACTCCCACCACTTACTCACAATCAAAACCAAACATAGAAAGTTGCATTTAAACCTTGGTCCTAGAATGAATTTCACAACTAAAATCCACCAAGTCCCCAAAGGAAAGAGTAATTTATTTAACAATTCAGGAGTTGTTGGGAGCTTACTCTCTGAGATCCTCCAACTTATATCAACTTATCCACTTATTTATGGATATGCCTTTCTTTAGTTTTGGAAAGCTAAAGGAACTATTATCTTGGAAAACCTTCATTCAGTTCAGTTCAGTTCAGTCGCTCAGTCATGTCTGACTCTTTGTGACCCCATGAATCACAGCACACC
>SJYV01012907.1:0-16521 GCA_006410875.1 Neotragus pygmaeus | reverse complement strand
TGTGTGTGTGTGTGTGTGTGTGTGTCTGTGAACTGTCAGCTAGAGGGGTATTCGTCAAGCTTTAATATGCTTCTCAGATTTTCATCACCTAGGGATCTTGTTAAAAGGCAGATTCTGATTCAGGGACCAAGATTCTGCATTTTTAGCAAGTTCCCAAGTGATGCTAATGCTTCTGGTCGGTGGACAACACTCGGAGCAGCTCGGGGCTGGAGAGGACGTGCTTTCTTTGTGATGTGTGCCCCTTGCCCCCGCCTTCCATCTCATGAGAGCGCTTCCCAGGCGACACACCGCTCTCTGTTCATGTGCGACGGTCATCAGCCCCTGGCTCTCTTAGGCATACGTGTCACGAGATGACTCTCCCTTAGAGTCAAGTTCCACCTCCCAGGGCTTCCTGGATACAAGACCCTCGCCGGGGAGAGGCCGCCAGCGTCAAGGCTCATCAGGCACTGGACCCTCAGCGGTATTGATGCCCGGGACTACGAAATTCTGGAATCATCCATTTCCAGTCAGTCCAAAGCAGCAATCCTGGGCCAAGGCCATCTTTGGGGGATCCCCTATCTTGGGGCTCCGTGATACGCTTCGTTTTATCAGAAAAGGTATTATCACGATGGCTTTCATCATCTGCGACACGCGTTCCTTGGGTGTCTTCTTGGCTCCAAATTCCGTCTCCCAGGAATCCCTGCAGGAGCCTGCATGGTCCTCGTTGTCATTGTTGCTGTTTTTAGGATCGAACCTGCTTTGGGAGTGTCTCTGAGCACGGTTCCAGCTCCGGGCTGTCGAGGCCAAGTGCAAGCCCTGGGACCCAGGTATGGGGGATATATGATTGATGCCCACGTGTGGGCTTCCTTTGCAGGACCTGAGCTCCCAGCTCTCTGAGCCTTGGATTCAGGTCTTCCTAAGAAGAACCTTCCGGAGCCAGAGACAACTGACACGGGGGAAGAGGCCATGGTTTTCGTTTCAGAAGTGTTCGGGGATATTTGAGGAGAGGTTATCCGTGTCATGTTCGCTTGGCTCATCATGAATAATACATGGTTAACCTCTCTTTGAATATCAAACTCTGCCTCGAGGGCCGCCCGCACAGGAGACGTGAGAGCGTGTGCGTGGCGTGAGCTGTGGCCCCGGGGCCAGCCACGGTGTGGGAGGCATGCTTCCCGGGCGGGAGGCCGACTGGGGGAGGCGGGCTTGCCTTGCAGTGGTTTTGCAGTGAACTTGGTGTGTTTCTCTGATTTGGACAAGGTCGCCCCCGCTTTCAGTCCAGGCCTGCCTGGGGATGAGGGGCTGAGACAGGGCCCCTGAGTCCGTGTTCCTGCAGGGCTGGTCAGTGGGGGCCTGATGGCTGAGCTTCACCCACAGCGAGAGCTCTCCCCAGCCCTGACCGTCCAGACCCAGACTTGCCCTTTGCAGGGCAGCTTCCTGGAGGCTACACCGTCCCCTGTGGAGAGTATGTGCTTTCTGCTCCCCCGGGACCTTCCAGGAGAGGTCACTCCCTTCACGAAGACTCCTCCGAGGGCCATCTGTCTAGGTCCCACCCAGGCTGGCTCCCCGGACATACACGGTCGCATCTGTCTCCCCAGGTGTGTGAAAGGCAGGCCCACCTTTGCTTGCTGTGCTGACCCCCCAGATCCACCTCCTGTCCAGGCAGACTTCCCCGAGGCGCTGCTGGCAGAGCCTGCGGAGTCCCCGTCCCCTGATTTGGCACACAAAGAGGCTGGTGGGGCCGCGCTGATGCCGATGAAAGCGTCGGCATCCCGTGGGAGGACTGCCCAGCCGACATCTCTCCACCTCTGCAGCTTGCACGCAGTGCTCTCTCTGAGACTGGATCCCCCCTGCTTATGGGGATAGGAGGCTGACCCGGACCCCTCGTTTGGTGGAGGAGGGGGCCCCCGTGACCTGCGGCCTCCGGAGTCCTGGCCGCGTGGGCCTCCGGGGGCTCCCGAGAAGCCCTGTGCCCCGGTCTCTGCGGCTTCCCTGGCCAGCCTGGCCGAGCCTTTCACAGCTTCAGTCCAGCACCCACTGGTGACCTCAGCTCCCCAGTAAGAGAGCTGTCCACCCCTCAGGTACGTGACTGCAGAGCTGCCCTCCAGGGTGTGCCCAGAGGATGGACACGGCCCCCGTCCACGAACCCGAGAATGCCTTTCACCCTCAGTGACGCCCAGGAGTGGCCCAGGCTTGGGAGACGGGGTGCCGACGCTGTCATCGGCATCAGCGCGGTGTCTGTTGGGCGCTCATCTGTCGTCTGCGGTGGAGGTTCTGGTACCACAGAATACCGCGTTGTGGGGCTCCACCTTCAGGTGGGGATATATGGCGGCCCCCTCACTGGGTCCACAGGTGGCCTGTGAGGACCCCTGGGCCCTCAGAACACAATCGTCCATAGGGGATTTGGGGGGCAAAGCCTTTTCGGGACTCAGGTCCACCCTATCTCCCTCGAAGAGAGAGTTCGGTCTGGGAGTGTGGTCTTTATGGCTGACCATTCCGTCAGCTCTGGTTATCCTTACTCTGTCCAGGATGAGTTCCTGGAGGCCACCTCTGATCCAAAGAAAGGTTATGGCTCTTGGTACCAATCCTGAGTCTAGGATTGGTAGATAGCTAATGTGCCCCTGACCGTTGGCATCTTAGTCTGGGTACACAAGGAGGCACCTGCTCAGGTGCGGTCCTTGGCAGGGTCCCTCTTCACTGCTTGCTCGGTCATAAGTGTGGAGCCTGGTCACACCCTGCCTGGACCTGATTCCACCTTCAGGAAGGAAGTACCTCCTGTTACTCTTGAAAGAATGGCCCATCTCAGACCCTGGGCATTTGTTAGGATGAAGCCCCACCCCGTCCCCCAGCTGGAGCATTGAGGTCTTAAATGCTTAGCCCCCAGGGCTGAGCAAAGGCGGGGTTCACAGTCATGTCATCGCAGCCTGTGTGGCTGATCACATCCGAGCTGCTGTTTTGCAGGACAAGCTCCCACCTGGAGAGGTGCTCCACCAGGACTCCAGCCTGAGGGCAGGGCACGGTCCGTGATAGGGGAGCGGATGGTTGATCAGAGAACATACATTTTGTCAATGATGTATGTCAACTGATCCACAGTCCCTCCCTATCCAGTCACTTCTCAGGACAGACTTGAAGAAGAGGCGCTGCTCCCTCCTCCATGCTAGTCCTTGTCCCTTGAAAAGACCTGCTCCTTTCTGCTTGGCTCTCTTTATGCTGAGGAACTCAAGGGAAGCTTTGTTTCTCAGTACTGATCTTTCCTATAACGCTTCCTGGGAAGAGCTGCTGGCTTCCACCCCTTCCCAGGGGACAGGAATGCATGGTTGGCTTTATTTACGAGGGGCCGCACCCAATCCTCCTAACCCCCAGTCCCCAGTTTGTCCTTAGGAGGATTAGCTGCAGGCAAGGCAGACTCTGGTGAAGACACGGTTCATCAGCGGTAGCCTTTGGTACTTGAAGAGTGGTTATCCCTGCTGTGTTCGCTGTATTTATGACGAATCATACAGGGACATCCAGTTTTTCAGTATCAAATACTGCTCTGGAGGGCTTCCCCGACAGCATCCCACCTTCCAGGAGGAGGTCTTGGTTTTCGTGCCCACCCGAGGTATGTACGTGGCTGGTGGATCACAGTGCAGGCACATCCTTTAAGATGCTTGTCACTCATTGCCCCCGAGGCTGGAATCTAACCTAGGCAGGAGGTGGCTGCGTAGTAGGGCTGTGATTTCTGGAAGGGATGATGTCATTGATTCTGAACCCGTCTGAAAGATTGACCCCTGAGAATCTTGTTCACACAGAACACCTGCCACCTGTCCCAAGAGAACCAGCTGCTGCTGCTGCTGCTGCTGCTAAGTCGACCAGGCTCCCCTGTCCCTGGGATTCCCCCAGGCAAGAACACTGGAGTGGGTTGCCATTTCCTTCTCCAGTGCATCAAAATCAAAAGTGAAAGTGAAGTCGCTCAGTCGTGTCTGACTCTTAGCGACCCCAGGGACTGCAGCCTACCAGGCTCCTCTGTCCATGGGATTTCCCAGGCAAGAGTACTGGAGTGGGTTGCCATTGTTTTCTCCCAAGATAACCAGACCTTTCATAAGATGAATCCCTGGAGACCATCTGGAGAATGAAATCTTGGAGACCATGCTCTGTGACGATGTGGGGTGATACTGTCTGATAACCTAACTGGTCATCCTTACGGTATTTGCTCCAGGAAAGACTTTGTGATGATCCACTCTTGCCCAGGAAGGCATTCTGGAAGCAAAGCCAACCTGGGAAAGACGTGTTGGCATGGCATCTTTCCAGTACACGTGGAGAGTGAGTTGAGCAGAGTCTCATTTTTGTCTCTGGTGGGTCACACTTGGCTTCCTCTCCCATAAGACCCAGCCCTTTGGATAATTGCTTTGCGGAAGGGATGTCTGCTTGGACCATGATACTTTTTCAACAGGGCTCTTTCTCTGCATTGTCAGATTCTCTTGTAATGAGTGTAACCACTTTGCTAATGAATTTTCCATCAGTTGATCAATCAATGAGGAATGTCATTCCACAAATCATGATAGAGCATACTATCTACTAGATGATTCTAGACCTTAGTTGGGTCCGCTCACTATCTACTAGATGATTCTAGACCTTAGTTGGGTCCGCTCAGCTGGGGGTAGAACAATGAGCCCGATAAAGTCCTTATTCACGTGAACTTGACAATCTGGTGGGAGAGATGGAAGATCAAAGCCAAGCGATATCATTCTATCCACTGTAGAGTTAGGAAGGAAAGGAAAGCAGGGTAAGCTGTGAGGAAGAGGCACAGGTAGAATAGACATGTTAAACATAGGGCCTGGGAAAGTTTCTCTGGGGAGGGGAAATGGAAATGAAGTAGGTTTGGGAGTCAGATTTTTGGGAGAAGCTTGTGGCATGTGAAAGCTCTCTGGCATCTTTGAGGAACAGCAAGAAGGAGGGTAGGGCTGGACTGGACTATGGGTGAAAGAGGCAGCCTCTGAGGCTTGGGCACCTCCAGATTTTCTGAGTGTGATGGAAACTATGGGTGAATTCTGGGTGGGGGGGGAGGTGTGGTCTATATTGAAATGGTCACTCTGACCACAAGCGTGGTGACAGAGAGCCCATGTGGATGGCTATTGTATTGATCTATGAGCTGCTGATGGAAGCTAGGAAGAGAGCAGGAGTCTCCGCATGAAGAACATGGGAAGTCCTCAGGTGGAGCCAGCAGACCCAGGGATGGGTTGGATGAGCCCAGCCAGGGTCAGGAGTGACAGAGTGGGGGAGGGGATGAACCAGAGGGTCTACGGGTGTGACCACTGCTAAACTGGGGCTCTGGAGTGAGTCAGCCCCAGGAGCTTCGGGAGAAGTATCATTACCAGTATTGCCAAGATCCCAGCAGAGGCAGTGAGCATGGGGCTCGAGGGTCAGGTGGGATGTTGGCGGAGGTAACTGGGGGTGAGGCAGCCTCCGGGCCAATGCTAGAGAGCTGGGGAGAGCAGCACTGGGTGGGCATTACCAAGAAGGAGGTTGGGAGGTGTTCTGGGAGGAGGGTGGTGAACCAGAAAGAGGACCTGGGTGGCTGGGATCCAGGTAGTGGGCAGTGAGGTCTGATGAAAATGCTGTGAGCTGAAATTTTAAAAGGGAAAGGGAAGAAGAATGGTCTGGAGGTGAGGCTGAGCCAGGAGGCCATCTACCCACTGCAAGCCTCCAGTGTAGGAGGTGGCGCGGTGCAGATAGCCCTTGGTGGTGGACAGTGAACCCCTGCGGAGAAGTGAGGACATGGTGATGAGTCGCGGTTCCAAATGTGGAAGGAGTGTAGGGCGTGAGGACTGGGAAACTGAACCCGGTCCTACTGTTCTCAGGTTGTTGGGGAGAAGGTGGTGACCTTTGAAGCCAGCTTTCTGGGAATTGTGTTCCTGGGTGGTTCATCGGGTTGAGACCAGCAGTGGGATGGCGAGGCAGGAAGGGAGTTGGGTCTCCCTCTTCAGGAGTCCCCCATGGGGGCTCTTCTGGATGCCCCTCGTCTGGTAGACCCCACAAGTCCCATGAAGGAGCTCGGCTGGTGCTTCAATGCGCTTGATAGAGACCCAGGTGTGCTGTGCTGAGAAGTCCAAGGCCCTTATTCTGAAAGCCCAGGGTCCACACCCACACGGAGGGTCCTGACCTGGGACAAGCTGGCACTGCGAAGCCCCTCTTCTCGCTTCTGAGCCCTGCCCCCGAAGACTTGGGAATGCCATCACCGCTCCAGGGAAGGGGCAGGCAGGGCGTCTGCCCCGCTCCAGGGAGGTAAGTGGCCAGCTGCCTGCACCCCAGTGTGTTTCCAGGATGCGCGTCATCCGTCTCACTAACACTCCATGTGCCATCTGCCTGCAGGACTGCAGTCGGAGGCTGCACCGCTCGGAGAAGTGGAAGGGGACCTTGCTCTGTCTTGCCTCTGCCTTTCTGTGGTACTTGAAGAGAAGTTGTTCGTGGTGGATTCGCTTTACTTATGACGAATCATTCACGGACAACACTTTTTTCAGTACCAAATACTACCTCTAAGGATGCCCACCCCGGATGGGACGGCCACTCTGGAAGAGAGGACTCTGTGCTCTTCGTGGAAGACATGACTGGCTGGCCGGCCGGCCAGGGCCGCGGGCTTGTCCGCGCTGTGAGTCCTCTGGGCCCCTCGCCGGGGCATCCTCCTGCAGGAGGCCTTCCTTCCCTCGGGCCTCTCCCACCCTGGGGAGACAGCGTGGCTTTGTCGTCAGTGCCACCTCCAGAGACGCCGAGGAGCGGCTTTCTAGGCCCCAGGCCACCTTCCCGAGGAGACCCTGGTGTCAGAACCGTTCAGGGTGTGTGACTGGTTGACCGCAGGGGCAAGCACTCCGTCAACCCTCTGGGCCACCTCGTCACCAACCCTCAGCACCAACCCCACCTGCCTGGGAGACGCCGAGGAGGTCCTGCAGACTTTGGGGACAGCGGTGGATGTGCGCTGGCGGCTGCTCTGTGGATTCGGACAACCCTGGCAGGGAGGGCGCGTGGACTTAAAAAGTGATGAGTTGTGGTGGTGGCATCCACGTCACGGCCATGGCCTCCTTGAAGTGCTCCTGGGACAACGCGTTGCTTTCCACTGAGGGACCAGAAGCCAGTGGCCAGCTTCTGTTGGGGGTGTGTGACTGTTCCCTGAATACATACTTACTGATTAGATCTTGTACCTGATCCTCTTAACTCCTGGCCTCCCATCTCTCCACAGAGGGTCCACAGAGGTGATGCCCACGTGGGGAAGCAGCCACAGTTCAACCATCACAGGATTCGAGGGGCTACCATGATGTGCTGACGTGACGATGGCAGTGAGATGGCAGCCCTCCTGGTCCAGGAGGACGAGCGGAAGTCACCCCTGCTTAGGGTAAGTGCGTCTCGGGTGAGCATGCAATGAATGTGCTCGCATGTCACTCGGCCCACTACCCAAGATTGTTCCACCCCTTCCTTACAGGCAGCCACCTTGGCAGAACAGGCAATGGATTTCTCACAAGTGTTCACTTATGATACTTGAAGAGAGGCTGGCCGTGATGAATTCGATTCATCAAAGCGAGTCATACACGGCTCTCCTCTCTTTTAGTGTCAAATTCTGCCTCGGAGGTCTTCCCAGGCCAGCGCTGCTTCCAAGGTAGGTGCCTGGATGGCTGAGCCCACGTGTGCTTTTCTGAGGATGCCTGCTTTACTGACGCCAACCCCTGCTCACCCTGAGGCAATTTCCTGGGGTGCTGTCAACTTTAGGACAAGCAAGCGAGGCTGCTGGAATGCCCTGATTAAAAATATTAGATGTATATATATTACAATACACATGGCTAACCTGGAAGGGGCGCCTAGAAGCATCTTTCGTGGGTCAGCTGTCAGGATAGAGGTGAGAGCAGGAGACTGTGTGACCCCTGGTCTACTAATCCGCTGTAGCCTCACACCCTCCAGGGACCTCCTCTAGGGTGAAGCCAGGTTTACCAAGGAGGCAGTGGTTTTCCCTGTTCTTGCAAACACGTGGTCTTTGGAGAGCTCTTGGCTTCGCTGGTGGCGCCTCATGTGGGGCTGGCTTCTCGGCATTGCTGCGTGTTCCTTGCATGGCCATCCAGGTGTGGAAAGTGGCATCGTTGTCCCCTGGAATCCTGGGGTGGTGAGCCAGGGGCATGGATTTGGCTTGGGGACTGACCCAGTTGGTCCGCTCAGCCTCATCCTTAGCATCCTGCCTGCCCCAGTGGCCACTGCCAAGCTGCCCAGGCCGTGTGGGTGTGGGAATTGCCACCAGCAGTGCTGCCTCCTGGTACTTGGAGGGAGGTTGTCCGTGGTGAGTTCGCATTGTTTAATGATGCCCAATACACGGTCGATCTCTTCTCAGTATCACATTGCACCGGGCATCTACTCAGAGCTGATGGGGACTGCAGGGAAGACGCCCTCATGTGGGTTCCACACCAGCATACTTGAACGTGCAGTTGGCCCTGGAACTGCCGGACGGGTGCCGCTAGCATCCCTATCATGCAGTCAGTTCATGGGTGACCATATGATTTAGGCTTAAGACCCAAGTGATTGGGGCAATAGGGATGTCCAGGATGCTTCTGGGGAATCTGGATTTTCTAAAAGAAAAACAAGCCAAAAACCCAGTGGACAGTTCCCTGGTTGCATATTATAGCTTGTCCTGGAGAGGAGGACCTCTGAGCCATGCTGGCAAAGTCACAGCGAGGGAGCCACTATTCGTCTATTTTCTGGGCTAAGAAGGGATGAATCATCGTTGCCTGTGGACCTGGAAGTCCTACCAAATTTGAGGACAGAGGCAGCGCTAGCTTCAATTTCTTGTTTTTCATTTTAAAATGACTGATTATTTTACATTGTTGCCATACATATAAAAAAAAGGTTGCAAAGAATTGCAAAAAATGACACATACTTAACAATAAAAATTCAAGCAGTGTGGGAAAATCTAAGTAAAAAAGGGAGACAATATCCAACCTCTGCAACCCAGGAGTAACCGTCAGGGCTTTAGAAATTTTAAATACTTGTCTGAGCATATATCCAAATAGAAAGGTAGGCAAAGTGAGACACAAATATTTTACCAATATGTAATCTTTGTCAAAACGTTAACTGTAATTTTACTAAAGTTTTTTGTTAAAAATGTTAACTATCATTTTACTTTAACATAAAGAATATGCTTAAGAAAATTAGAAGAATTAACAAATATTTCTTGCTCTTCGGAAAGACATATTAATTCCTAAAAATCCCTATAAGATTAAGAAAAATCATTGTGTAAAACATGAAATAGTTGAGATCATTACATATTTTTTTAACCGTTTTAATTTCACTTGAGGTTCTGAAAGATAAGGAAATCAGTTCCACCTCCTGCTTTTTTTTTTTAAGGTATACTGTACAATATAATTTTCTCATTATAAATATTTGCATTGTGTTCTATAATCACAATTCTTATAGATGTTAAATCATAGTTCTATATTTAAATGGATTCATTGCTGACAGTTAGTGCTTTTTCCCCCCTTAAACTAAATCTTCTTTCTTCCTAAGTTTTAATTCATATCTCAGAATAATTGCTTTTAATTTTCATTCATATCAGAATAACTGTTTCTTCAAGAATGGCTCATTAACACTGCTAAGTCCTTGCGTGTCTGGGGATACCTACCTCTTGTTCATATACACAAGGGACAACTTAGCTAGGCATAAAATTCTTAGTCTCCTTTTTTCCCCTCAGAACTTTGTAGATGCTGCTCCATTGTCTTCTGCACTTAGTATCATAATAGCTTTTAAAATATGAATTCTCTGCATACCTCTTGCTTAGCTAGATACGTATCTTGTGGACTTTCATATACCTTCTTAGAAAGGCTTTGGGTCACTGTCTTCTGTGAGGTCTTTCATCTTGAGAATGTCTAACCGTGACTGTTACACTTTTACTCGTCTGCTTATTTTTTTTCATACTCTTCTATTTGGCCCTGTGATTTTCAGTTCTTTTTGCACTTAGACATTTTGACAATCCTTGCTGTTCATTTCTCTCCAGTTTAAGGGTATAAGTGCTATTCTTTGGTGAGTTGGTTGACTCATAATAATGCTTTCCTTCACAGGTTTTGTAACTTTTTTCTGTGAGGTTATCATCAGGGGATTAATTTGAGTGTTGGGTTATTCCCTTTACAACACGATGGTTCTGCCTTTGGTCTTGTATGGCATCGGGCTTTCAACAGTCAGGACTCATTCGTTGGCTTAAGGAGTCCTATACCTTAAGTGAAAGTGAAAGTGGAGTCACTCAGTCGTGTCCGACTCTTTGCGACCCGTGGACTATAGCCCACCAAGCTCCTCCATCCACGGGATTCTCCAGGCAAGAATACTGGAGTGGGTTGCCATTTCCTTCTCCAGGGGATATTCCCAACCCAGGGATAGAACACAGGTCTCCCACATTGCAGGCAGGCGCTTTTAACCTCTGCACCTTATGTCTGGTATAAATCCTCACCACACCTTGGTCCAGGAGCTTGGTTTCTCAGAGGGAAGCGCATTCTACCCACAACTTGCATGGAAATAAACTCTCTTGTCATCTCTCTAGGCCAGGATAGCGTTTTCTGACTCGTTCCCATCCCAGTCCTCCACCTCTTTCCATGCCTATGTCTCATGTCCTGTTCCTGCTTGGACATGAAGATTAGAGACCCTCTCAGCCTCCAGTGCAGCATCCTTTAGATCCCTTGGTCCACATTTCTCTCTTCATTGTCAGCTGGTTTCCCTTCTATTCTTTACAGCTGTGCATTTATCAATTTATTTTGGCCTTGATTTCATTTGATCCATCATTTCTTTTTGTGTGTGGAGGAGAGGGTTCTCTATTAGCTCTTTCACAGGATCTGACTCAGTCACTATCTTTCTTCATCAGTTTTTCTGAATCATGTCCTTATTGATGAGTCAAGTTAGCTACTTTTTCATTTCAAGGATGTCTTCTTCTAGTATAAGTACTTTGCTGTTCTATATGTTGGTCTTGTCTTAGGTTAAATGGTCATTTATTATTTCACTGGCGGCTGGAGAAGGGAAAAACCTATGATCTGGCCCCATACTGCCATTTTTTATTTGGAAGACTCATTATTGTCATTTGCACTCTGCATTTGTCTGTTTAACATGAATTACACCCAGATTCCCCCTTCTCAGTATCCTTCTCAGTATCCTCTTCCACCCTGGCAGGATGCCTCATTGTAGCGCCACCTTCCAGGATGTACATGGAGTCAGTACCTTTTGCTAGGTATGTGAATTTATTTTAACAATGGAGGAATTTTTTCATCATATTTATGCTGGTCTAGTAACCCTAAGTATGCATTTTATCCTTAGGGAGACTTCTTGGAAGTAACCCTTCTTTAGAGATGAGGTCGCAACTCTGAGGTCAGTACCATATATCTTGGTATATAATAAAGTTTGTGTCCCATGCTGTCAGTTTCTTTATGAGCAGTATTGCAAACTCAACTTCTTTGGAATGAGCTCTAGCTTTGGAGGGCTTCCTGGACACGAGATGTAAGTTAGAAAAGGACCACTGCTGTGAGCTTGGATGCAAGTATGAAATTTGGCTGTGTTCCCTGCTATGATAAATAATGAATTCTTATCTCTTGACCTCTCCACCATGCAATACCCTTGAATGTGCTTCTTAGATACCCTGTCAAACAGGCATAGGTGTTGATGTCTGGGTTACTTCAGGCTCTAGGATGGAACAGTTGAATGAACTCGGGGGTATGTTTCACTCATGACCCTTTCTACCAGTTTGTTAACACTCAGTATTCCCTCTGTCCTTAGGACTTTCTGGAGGAGGCCAGCTTTGAAGATGAGGCCCTGGCACCTGGTTAGTGCTAATCTGCGGGACTTGAAGATAGGTTATCCGTGTAGCCTTCGCTTTACTTGTGACGAATCATACACGGTTCACCTATTTTTTAGTACCAAATCCCGCCTTGGAGAGCTTCCTGGGGACGGAGCCCCCCTTCGGGGCACAGGACCTTGGAGTTAGCGCCTCTCCAGGGTGAGTGCAGGGCCTGGTGATCACAGCCGGATGGCAGCGCCTGCGGTCTCCTGATGCTCTCTGTCCTGGTCCTCATCCTGAGTGTGTGTGAGACTCTCCACAGGAAGTGGTGCCAACGTGAAGCAAGAAGTGGGGCTTTTCTTACCAGAGATACTTGGTGGTACTTGAAGAGAGGTCTTCCATGGTGCATTCGCTTTATTCTTTGACGAATCATACATGGTTGACCTTTTTTTAGGTATCAGATCTGGCCCTAAAGCACCTGGAAACTGGAGTCAATGTCTGCACACCTGGATGCATGGTTGAGCTGGGTGTGTGCATGTCGCCCCATGTATGTGTCACCTGTGTTCGCTCATTTCCATGTGTCATCCACCTCTAGGGCTACTGCTGGTCCACAATGCCGACTTCCCCAAAGAAGCAGTCCTTTCATTGTAGATCCACTTCCTGTCTGACAGGAAGTCATCCCTGTGCCGCTCTCTTTGTGTACAACATGATGCTTTGCTCCTCTTGGTTGCAGTGTGTCCTTCCTGAATGGCTTCCCAGAAGGGGTGCTAATTCCAGGGAAGGGGCAGTAGGGTCCATGCCTGTTTCCTTGACAGTGTGTTGCCAGCATCTTCACTGTTGGTATCCCATCCGTCCTCAGGCCCGATGTCCGGGACACGCCAGAAGCCAGCATCCGAGTTGGGTACTCGAATGGAGGTTGTCCATGGTGTGTTCATTTTATTTATGATGAGTATTACATGGCCAATCTCCTTTCAGTACTAAATTCTTCTTGGGAAGACATCACAAGGGGAAGTTTCAGCAAATGCCTCTCCAGGGTAAGGAAGCCAACCATTTACCCATGATGAGTGCTTAATGTGTGACCCATGCCACTCTGCCCAGAATTCCCAGGAATGATACTGACTCTCTAGGTGAGACCCTGGTTTTCCTCCCTTTCTTGAAGACTCACTGGTGAATAAAACATCTTTGGTAAGGTATGAGGTCACTTTGGATATGACGCACTTCGTAGGGAAAGGGCCTTCTGCATTATCCCAAGAGGCTGAATGAGTAGAAGGCGCATACATTACTTATGCAGTGTGTTACTACCCCTATCATATGCTTATCCTCAGGGTGACCTCTGGGAATGAAAGCCAGCAATGGGGAGATGGTGGTGTGTTTGTGGGGGCTGGATGGGTTTCCTCCACAGGGAGAATCAACGGAATCTGAAGATACGTTTCCATGGCTTGATTCATGTATTCCTCGTGTGAGATAAGAATCAGTAATGCATTTATTAACACCTTATGTTTGCTAGCGATGTGATCTGGAGGTTAATGGATGTGTCGTTGTTCTGTGCCTCAGTTTATTCATCTGTAAAGTGGGGTTAATGCCCACTCATAGGGTAGGTATAAAAACTCAATCATGTACAAAAGGTGTAGACAGTGTCTGCCACATGGTTAAGCTGAGAAACACTGGTTCTTATGACAATCACTGACATTATGACATTGTTATTCCACCTTAGATCTTCCTTTCTTGTCCCCTCACCCACTAGACTGTGAGCTTCCTGGAGGCAGAGTCTTTGTTTAGCCTACTGCTGTGTCCCCAGCTACACACAGTGAAGGTGGTGCTGGGTGAGTGAATTAATGGCAGGTGACATATTTTCTCCATGAAATGCCCTCCTGGAGGCCTCCTGGGCAGAGGAGTGGAAGAAGGACCGTGGTGAGTCTGCGTCTTCCTGGGGACAAGGCCTCCGTGCCCTGCAGTCCTGCCCACCTTGAAGAAAAGCCTCTGGTCTTCAGGTCAGGGATCTTGCGAGCTTGGCGCTAGATGGACCCTCCCATGGTCACCACACTTACGGAGAGGTGTAAACAGCTGCTCCCTTCTCTGTTCAATCACAGCTCAGGGACGCCTCGGAGGAGATGCCGGCCTTGGTAGGACCTTGCTGTCTGCGCCTCTCCGGGGTAAGGGACCACATGCTGCCCCAAGCCTGGGCCCAAGTCGTGACCTGTGAGCTCGTGGCCTCATCCTCCACTCAGGCCTGGCCTAAGCCAGCTCAGGGGCCCAACCCCGCTCCAGTGCCATCAGAGCTGGTGCGTGATACCCTCCCATATGGGAAGAAAGCAAAAACAAGTACGTTTCGATCACATGCAAGGGGTCCCCTGGATGTAGGGCCAGCCTCCAGAGATAGGATAGTTGGGATCAGCACCCCGCTAGATGCCCGCCCGGGTGGACATGTGCAGCTGGACCCTGGAGACAGTGCCACCTTTCCTGAAGAGGTATCTTGGTGCTCAGGCCCTGCTGACGTTTGATCCTTGAACAGAGGTTGCTCTTGGTGAATTCACTTTATTTATGTTGAATCACACAAAAGCAGCTTTTGTTTGAGTATCAAATCCTACTTGGAATGGCTTCTGGGACCCAGGGGTGAGCTCAGGGTCTACACCTCTTCCTTCCTTGATCAAGAACAGACAGTGTGGCTGTGGGTGTCTCCACCTGTCCAGTGGACGAGGATCGATACTGATCAGAGAACCCCAGCCTGACTGGTGATGTGGGTCACTCAGGCCCCCAAAAGAGGGTGTCAGTGCTGAATCCGCTTCAGTTCTTACCTCGGACCCTCTGTAAGCACCTTTACATCTTACCACTGATCCCAAAGACCTTCTGCCTCTCTGAAGGCACTCTGACCTTGTGACTAGGCGCAGAACTTGTCCTAGGAAATTTTAGAGGCCATAGCTCCTCATCCTCTCTCTGTTGCTCCCTCTCTCTCTTTCCATCTCCCTACCACTGTTCTCAGTTTTCTCCTGGGTTATGAAATGAATAGAGGCTATCAGTGTTTCATCCCATTTGCATTAAACAAGAGTAATAAAAATAATCAACACAAAATAAAATTAAAAACAACCGAAATGGCACACAGCAAAGCAGAGTGTGTTCAGCAGACTACAGATTGCCAGAATCCAATTTTCCTGACAGCGTGTCAGCTGCCACATTTGACCTGGGGAAATAGAACCTTGTACTCATGGAGGCCACACGGTGAAATTGACAGTGGCAGCCGCTCTAGACAGATTTGATGTAGACAGAAGCAAGTAGAGGAAATCAAATCTTCGTTCAGATTTTTAAATGGAAAAGAATTGATCCTAATGAAAATGATTTGGAGAACGTAACAAGGGAAATAAAAGAAATGAAAACAGTTCAACAGCGAAGCCAGGAAAGCTAAACTGGGAATTGGATTAGTTTAATGGGATTCAGTCTGGAAAACAAGTTTTTATGGAAATCAATGTTGGTATAATTCTCATTAAGATGGTTAAATTCACATGTATTCGGATGGGAATCAATGGGGTCAGTAGGAAGATGGGGTCAAATCTCAGCATCCTTTATGCACCTTTTCTTTCTTTCTCACATCTGCCCAGAAAGCTTTCCAGAGCGACGTGCTGACTTTGGGGTGACGTGCTGGTAAAGTGTGTATGCTGTCACCGGAGTAGGTGCCGTCTTGGGGAGCTGATCGCCCCGTCTGCTCCCTGTGCTCGCCTTCCACCCCACTGTGGGGCTCCGAGTGACAGGCTGACTCTAGAAGTGAGAAGTTCCTTGGTCAGTGGGGTCTGGTCCTTCAGGACCACTGTACCCACTACTTCTGAACACAGAGGAAGGCCATGGCATCCTTAGGCGTGGTGCTTCCTAGGGGCCTGGTGTTGACACCTTTCAGTGCTCCATGCTGGCCCCACAGACATGCTCCACACTGGTGCTAAGGGCCACATGGTCACAAAGGCTGAGCCTTATTTGGGAGGTGATTCTGGAGTTGCCTGGGACATGAAAGAAAAGACTGTCTTTTGCGGGCAGGCCTCCCAGATGACCAACGCAGCATGGTGGGTCTCTTTCCAGGACAACCCCCAGCTCGGAGCATTTGCAGAAGCTACGCTACCCACAGGAGGTGGCCAGCAGCTGGAGCCCTCTCCCGGGTAGGTGCAGGGGTGCGGCCCCAGGACATGCCCCAGAGGTACTGATGATGTATGTCGTCTGGCCCACTAGCCATCAATGTCCAGACAGCAGTCCCCATGAGCCCTTCCGGGAGGCAGTGCCAGCCCTGGGAAAGTCTCAGAAGCGCAGGTCAGTATCCGTGACTCCTGAAGGGCACCTGCCCGTAATTATGTTTTCTCTCTTTAGGACAGACCTTGGGTGGCCAGCCTCTTGCTCCAACCATAGCAAGACCCACGAGGTTTTCTGAACTTGGGCCAACGTCAGGGAAAGGATTCTGCTGTCGGTCCCACTCCAAAGTTCGAAAAATGGGTGGTGGGCACAGAATCCGGCCTCTGCTTGCGGCATACGTCGTCTGCTCCCCACCCATCAGGGGCCAGCCCATCACTGGGGGGCGGATTCCGAGCATGTTCAACTCTGAGAGAGGCTGGGGTTCTAATGCCAGAGTTGCCTTGCCTTGAAGAGCAGTCATCTGTGGTCCGTTTGCTTGTTTCCGTACTCTTTCTTTCTCCCCTTTGTGTTTGGTGTTTCATGTGATTTGTGTATGAGGCTAATCAAAGGGTCAACCAGTTTCTCCATTTTAAATCACCCACTGAAGGATGCTGGGGTGCCCCCCCAACCCCGCCACGCGA
>SJYV01012904.1:0-21982 GCA_006410875.1 Neotragus pygmaeus | reverse complement strand
TAGTAGGATGTATGACATTGAAGTTCATATACTTAAATGGTATTAATAATCTAAGGTGTCTGATACCAGGTAACAAAGATCAGATGCAGGTAATTCACAGCAGCAAACATGACCCGCAACAAATGTAATGTCATCTGTAGAAAACAAGAAGAGGTTGTGCTGACACCGTGGCAATATGAGGGCAGTAAACTTTGCATTAGCAGAAAAAAGAGGTCATAACTGTGCATTAAAAGTACATTTCTGCCATGTTCCAGGTATCCTGCTGAGGCTTTTACTTGAGTGTTTCATTTAATCTTCAGGATTTACCAATGAAAGAGCAGTAGGACTCAGCAACAAGGAAGAGCAGCGAGCTTGAGATTTGACTTAAAAAAATGGGATCAAAAATCACAGTGATGATTGGCAGGGCATCCCCTGCCATCTATGAAGAATTCTCTGCAAAGTGAGTGTTTCTTGGTAGACACTAATGCGTGTTAAAAAGTCTCAGTTATTCCAAGCAACCTGTAAAGTGATACAGTGTGAGTTTATAAATAGAGAAGGGCTGATGCTGAAGCTGAAGGTCCAGTCCTTTGGCCACCTGATGTGAAGAGCTGACTCACTGAAAAACACCCCTATGCTGGGAAAGACTGAAGGCGAGAGAAGGGGACGACAGAGGATGAGATGGTTGGATGGCATCACCAACTCACTGGACATGAATCTCAGCAAACCTGGGAAATAGCGAAGAACAGGGAAGCCTGGAGTGCTGCAGTCCACGGGACCACGGAGTCAGACACGACTGAGCAACTGAACAATGACGGTGTAGTTGCTTTACCCAAAAGGGAGGAGATACATGTGTTTGTATGGGTGATTCATTTTGCTGTACAGCAGAAGCCAGTGCATGAATATTTAACACAAACCTTAAGTGGTGTTGAAATATTTGAACTTATTGAGTAACTTTTTTAAACTCTTGTTTTATTTCAGAAAAGAAGTGTTGATATTTTTGCTATTGATGCAGAGGCAGCAGTGTTTAAAACTTCTGGCATGTGAATCAAAGCCGTGGCAGGAAACTGCCAGCAGGCATGGAGCCTGCCTACTACACACTCCCATAAAACAAAACCAACGCGTTTTATTTCAAAAAGGGTTATACTTAAGAATGTCTTAGACGAAGCAGTAAAAATTATTATTATTAAATCTCAATCCTTTAGTATACATCCTTTTAAAAAATATTTTGGGTGTTAAAGTGGGATGTAATGGTTATCTCAAGAAAAACTGATTGTGTGATTATTTCAGTTACAAACAACACTAGCTATTTTTCCACAGAACACCTTTTATATTTAAAAAAATTACTGACAGACCAACCACGGCTTTTCAAATATAGGTATTTGGCAGATACTCTCTTAAAAATGAATAACGTGAAGTATTTTCTTCAAAGAAAACCGCCGACAAAACCTGTTTACAATGACAAAATTTGAGCTTTCAAGTGAAAATTAGAATTTTGGAAAACTTATGTCAGCTACTGTGAACTAGACAGCTTTCTGATACTTTTAAAACGTTTCTTGTGACTTTGGTAGTCATATTAACAAATCTGACTTGTATTCTATATCAACAGATGGAAAACTCATAAACAGATGCTCATTTGGAACACTCCTCAATTCTTTGAGAGTATAAAGTGGTTCTGAAACAATAAGAAGGAAATATAATTGGAAAACTAAGGTAATGAACTGTTTCAGGCAAACTGAAGAGGATCAATGGGAAATGAATCGTGGTCAGGTCCACCAGAATAGAAACAATTTTCTTACTTCAATCCAGCACTTTCGTGAGGAGGTAAAACCGGTGCTTTTATCAGTAGTATGGGGCCCCTTTAACACAAATACAGCTGAAGCAGTGCAGTGTAAAGTCTGCCTGAAGAAAACCAGTTCTCACCGAGTCATGCGGGGACTCAGCGAGACACAGGCTTCACGGCAGATGAAAGCTCTAATGCTGTGATAACAGGTACCTACCTCTGAGTCCTGGCTCTGCCCAAAGCCATTCTGACTTGAACACATGGGGCCAACCGCCAGTTTCCTTGTTTTTAATGTTGGAATACACCAGTACCTAACTTACAGGGCTGTTAGAGCAATGGACGTACATGCTGAGTCCTGACAAGAATGCCGTGAACCTTAGGAAACAGCCCCCTGTGCGCTGGGATGAGAGGTGGGAAGACTGGCCCCGGGGAGGGAAGGAGCTGGGTGGAGCTGGGCTGTATCTTGTGGTCAGGAGGGTCAGGTAGGTTTGCTTACGTTTTAAGAGCCAGGCTGCCTTGTCATCTCCCTGTGTGGCAAAAGGCAACAGTATGAGTAGGAGGGGGTAGCATGAATCTTCCAGAAAGAAAGATTTGTTTGACTCATGGCTTCAGAAAATTATTTGCAAATATAATTTAAGATGTTACACAACTCACTATTTTTCTCATACAATAAAAATGGCGATATACAACTTCCCAAAAAGCAATTAAAGTACTGGGTGATGCTCAGTGATACTTGGCAATTATTTTACTCATATCCTTGTTTCATATATTCCAAAACTGAATGTTTACTATCATAATTCTATAGTAATGATTTTTACCATTATAAGCTTCCAGGATAATACTTCAGAAGTATTACCATACATATTCATTTGCCACTTTCATTTTTTTCTAAACTTTCCCAGCATATATTTTTATAGAGATATATTTCTGTTAAGTTTTTCAATATATTAAGCATTCAGCAACTAGACTACTCACACTTCTATTTGTATTTTTATCCTATTGTCTTTTTTAAAAATTTGCTTTTATAGCAAGAACATTACAGGATATGGCAGGTTTTCCTAACGATTTTAAAAATAGATGTACTTAGGGCGATATTTCTATGTAATTTTGATACAAAAATAACAGCATTATGACTGGTTTGCCAAGGAACGGAGTGAGGAAAAGGGACGCTTCACTATAGATACATAAATCACACGCAATTTTACAATCAACGGGCCAGCCGGCTAGCATCTTCAGATTTTAGCCATCACCGCCTTTAAGCTATGATCTCCTCTGCATTATTAACAAGGACTCAGTGGTCCCACTCCAGCTTTGTCTGCACTCTTGGCTCTGCCTTCTGGGGAGTGGGGCAGGGCAGGAAGATGTAGTAAGTTCTTTCACACAAGGTGCTTAAGCTGTCTGAAACGCTTCACCCTCTTGGTGGCTTTCTCAGAGCAAATCTCTCAATATACTCCTTCGTTTTTCATCGTATCTGGTGATTGCTTCTTTCTGGAATGCATCTTTCATTCAGCCAGGCACTCATGAAAGTAATGTACAGTTTGCTCTATGGCATCAACAACAGAACAACAGCTGCTGTTTGCTTCCACTGAAGATGCTGCCTACCTGCCAATTCACATGAAATACCAGGACATCGATTGGGGCAGCAAGAGTGATCGAGTCTCACACCAGCTTCATAAGTCTTGAGATTTTGAATTGTGCCCAAAGCAGTAAAGAATTAAGGATCCATCAACTTCATGGCGATTACTGGTTTCTGACACAGCAGGAGTCTCAGGAAGCCCCCTGGTGGTACAGGGAGGAAGATTTCTAAATTCCCAAGAGCTTCAGTTCATGACTTGACTGCGACACCTCGCCCTCCAGCAGGGGCAATTTTGGCAAAGAAAGAATTGGAGAATACGTTATCTTTACTTCTCTGAGATGTTTCCGTTTGGTCATGCATGCGTGTGTCCTAAATGTCTTCAGCTCTTTGCGACCCCCTGGACTGTAGCCCCCCAGGCTCCTCTGTCCATGGGATTCTCCAGGCAAGAACACTGGAGTGGGTTGCCATGCCCTTCTCCGCAGAATCTTCTTTGCCCAGAGACAGAACCCGCATCTCTTACCAGTCTCCTGCGTTGGCAAATGGGTCCTTTACCACGAGCACCACTGGGGAAGCGGCACCAGCAGTGAACTCTAAGCCACCTGCTCAGGATCAGTGATGCCAAAAGCGTTTATCTTCCCTCTGAGCCCTTAAATTCCATGTAACTTCAAACACTAGGGCATGTTGAGTTGGCTTGGTTCCATAGATAATATTAAATTACCCAGGAAATAAATCTAAGTTTGTCTCTCTTCAGAGTTCTGTCCTCAATATTGAGCAACATTATTATAAAAAGACAGTGTGTACAGTTTGTCTTCTCCTAAAGAGAAAGATCTGTTAAAAATACAAATGAAAGTTATAAACCCACTTTGCATAGTTCTGGAAAGTTGATATGGACTTCATATTCAGTTCAGTTCAGTCACTCAGTCGTGTCCAACTCTTTGCGACCCCCTGAATTGCAGCACGCCAGGCTAGTCTCTTCCTTTTATTTTATCCACATAGCAATGCTGTAAGGCAGACTGGTTTGGGGCTGTATTTCACAGATGAAAAATAACAGACAGGAATGTTGTGCCATTTCCCAAAGACCTTGAAGTTTGAATATGAGGAAGAGAGATTCGAGCCAAGATGTTCTAGTCTGTCTAGAAACCTGATCCTCATTGCTGCTCCTTGCTGTCCACTGGCTCACAGTGCTTTGGGACAGGCAGGTTATGTAAATTCCATTGGTTTAAGGATAAAAGTACATGAAAATAAAAAATTTACCTAAATAATACTCTAAGGGCCTATTTTCATTATATTACTTTGTGTTGGCCTAGCTAGGTTTCCAACAAGTTATCAGTAGATTTGCATTCTTCTGATATTTGGAGATTAGTTTGTTGCACTCCAACCCTCCCACCAAGAACTGCTAGAAACACTGAAACAATAAAAGGGAATTATCTGTTTGAAGGCTTTGAAGAACTACCAAGACAGGAGAAGCCAGGATCCCAGAGATACAAGTGCAGAGAAGCATATTCACCGTGAAACACAATTTTTCTTCCCTCGAACTATTTGTAAATTAGAAGGGTAATTCCCACTGGTTCAGAAACCAGTCAGACAGACACAGCTGAGAGGTAAGGAAGCTGAGCAGAATTTCCAGAAATCTCAGTGCATTAGAGAGACTGAAAAGGGAGTTCGGATCTCAGCAAGAAGAGAATGCCTGGTGTTTAACCCAGGAAATCCTGAAGGTCTACAGGCTGTGAGTAAGAACAAAGGGAAATGCACCAACTCTTTAAGAATAATAATAAAGTTATTTAAGAATAACAAAGTTCAGCCTCTTATTATTTAATCCCTGGTCAATTTCAATTTATGATTTGCTCTGAGCTACTGGTCCCAAATTTTTTGTCCACAAAACTTCAAGGGGCATTTGGTGCTTAGTGATGAATGATCTGCTTGTCGGAAGTAAAAATAAATCTCTAAGGATGATAACAAGCTTTATCATTTATCATAACAAATGATCATTACAAATTTTGAAATGTACATTTTGACTTTGAATTTGAAAATCACTCAACACACCAGGAGATAAGACCAAGCGATAAAAAACAAGCAAGCAAAAAAAAAAAAAAAAACCAGACCCAGACCCATGGGGAATTCAGACATTTTAGTTACTGTTATCAGACACAAACTTTAAATTGTACACACACGTACAAATATGATCACGAAATTAGATGGCGAATGGAGATCATCAATAAGGAAATTGAAGCAATAAAAGTAAATCTAATGGAAAATATAAAATTAAGTATGCTCTAAGTGTAATTAAGATTGTTTGATAACAGGATATTGAGAGCTAAAGAAAGGATAATTAAGCCAAAAGACAAGTCAAAAGCGAATAGACTAAAATTGAGGGAAATATTATAAAGGCCATCTCATCCTCTGTTGACTCCTTCCCCTTCTGCCCTCAATCTTTCTTAGCATTAGGATCTTTCCCAATGATTCAGCTCTTTGCATCAAGTGGCCAAAGTATCTGAAGTTAACTTTTCTTTATTCCTTTCAATATCGTTTTTTCCGCTACTTTTTAGTATGGAATGACGTGGAATGAAAATCACTGAAAAGCTTTTCCTCCAAATCAAAATTAGGGCTTGAACAATATGATTGTTCATTTTGGTCTTCTGCTCATTTTGTGATCTCTTACCTATTTGTCTTATGAAATCCCTGGGCTTTATGAGTCAGGATAGAAATCAGACTCTACCAGATCCCTACAGAAATAGTATATGGGGAAAGGCATAATCAATAGGTACAGAAGCTATATCATATTCTGAGCAGATTTGCTTTCTATCTTCAAAGTCATTACTCAAACTCTGTGAACTTACATAAATAATTTGTTTTACAGTGTAGATGGCAAATGCGTAGAAGAAGGTATCTTTAGATTAAAATAAACATCCCAGAATGGAATAAGAATTTATTCTTATCCAATCCATTTGAGTCCTTAAACTATAGCTAATTCAGTTTCCCATTCTCTATGGCTTATTTCTAAACTTTTCCCTTCTCCTAAATCTCACTTATACAGGAACTCTTCTTTCTAACATCTTTGGGAATTAAACCATTGCCTGCTCTATGTCAGATTTTTAGCACTAATCCCACACAATTTCTTTCACGTGTGCTCAACATTTCTTTCTTTCCTTGTGTCCTTGGGGGAAGGTGCTCCTGAATTTAGCCACCTCTTGCACCAGATACCCTGTGGACTCATCTACATAGCCCCCCTCCCTCAATTCTCAGCCGTCCTCATCTAGCAATTTCTTCTTTCTGCTCTATATTCAACCTCACCTTTTTATCTCATCAGTATTTGTAAATGCTCAAGAACACAACATTGTAAATCAACTATACTCCAATTTTAAAGAAGTAATGATGCCTCAACCAGGGATTGAACCTTTCCCTGGTTGCAGCAGCATTACTGGTGATTAAGTTATAAATAACCATTAACTTTTATTTAGTATCTGCTATAGTCTCAAGACACATAGTGTGTTAAATACAGTAAGTCACAGAGAAGGAGGTTGGGATTAGCTGACAGAAACTATTAAAATACAGCATGGATAAATAACAAGATCCTACTGTTTAGCACAGAAGACTGTATGCAATATCCCCTGTTAAACAACATGATGAAAAAGAGTATTTCAAAAGAATGTATACACACGTGTACAACTGAATCATAACTGAGTAACTTTGCGGTATACCAGAAATTAGCACAATATTGCGAATCAACTATCCTTCAATATAGATAAATAAAATGATCAAGAATCTCCTATCTTTAAAAAAATGCCCTTGGCCCTATATATTCCTCCAGTTACCCCCATACCCCTCATTTTCCACCAAAAACTTATTGAAAATTTGCCTCATTCATTCTCTCCCTTTCATCACTACTGCTACTCTCCAAGCCCATCGCGGCTCTCATTTCTCCCAGTGTGGAGATCCGGCTGCTGTATATAAAGGCCCTAGTGACTCTGTGTGGCTGGACCAGTGAATGTTTTGTCTCTCTTCCCACCCCAAACTTGGTGCTCCTTTCCCAGTGACCCCACATTCAACACAGTTGTTGGAGCCAGCGGTCTAGCAAGGAACACCACGGAGGTGGGAAGACACGCCGCCTTTTTGGTTCACCAGCTACTCCCCATGGAATCCTGCTGTGTTTCACAGACGAAACAAACGCCAAGCACATTTCTAAGGCTTTTGAAATACGTTGGCAATTATCTCTGAGAATGTTGCATCCATTTATAATTCTACTGGAAGTGCATGAGAAGGCTGGATTTGACAACATTGGAATATTTTCATTTTTTTGTCTGGGCCAAAGTGGTGAGTGAGAAATGGTATTTCATGTTTCTGAGTTTCAATGACTAGAATCTTTTTTTGCATAGCTCTTGGCCCTTGTATATTGACCATTTGAGGGGTTTGCATTTTATCTGATTTCCTTTTATTATCTATTTCTTATTGATTTGCAAACACCCTAAAACTTGATATAATTCTCTTGAATAAGTTTTTCACCTATAGGATATACCCAAACTATACTTTGTCTGCTATATATTATGTGTATATATATATATATATATATTTTAATACAATCAAATTAAGTTAGCTCAGGATCTGGTAGAAAATCACAAATCACAAACTGTCATGAATAAAATATCAGCATCACGGTAGATCCAACTTTGGGGCTGAGTAGACGTAATAGGGCCAATGAATTATGTCTTTCTCAGATTGAAGAAAAACCTTGAGTGTATTACTAGTTCATTCTAGAACAAACACTATATTGCTTTTTAATGAAGCTCGGAGTTATTGATTTTAGTGAGTCTTCAAGCCAAGAAGATTGTAGTCTGACTTTATAGTGAACTGAGAGGTGCTTCTAATCTCGCCCCTTGGGTGTATCTGTCACTTTGATGAATGTCTCTCAGATCTTCCTCCTGGACTGAGTCGTGGGCAATAATAGATGATGGGGAGGGGGGTTGGGTACACTCTTCTCTAGTACCAGACTGGGCACCTACCCACCCAGGGAGTTCATCTTTCAGTGTCCTATTTTTTTGCCTTTTCATACTGTTCTTAAGGTTCTCAGGGCAAGAATAACTGAAGTGGTCTGCCATTCCCTTCTCCAGCAGACCACGTGTTGTCAGAACTCTCCATCCATTTTGGGTGGCCCTACACAGCATGGCTCATGGGTTCACTGAGTTAGACAAGGCCATAGTAGGTGATCAATTTGATTAGCTTTCTGTGATTGTGGTTTTCAGTCTGTCTGCCCTTTGATAGATAAGGGTAAGAGGCTGATGGAAGCTTCCTGATGGGAGAGATGGACTGTGGGGGAAACTGGGTCATGTTCTGATGCAGGGCCATGCTCAGTAAATCTTTAATCCAATTTTCTGTTGATGGGCTGGGCTGTGTTCCCTCCTGTTGTTTGATCTCAGTCCAAACTATGGTGGAGGTAATGAAGATAATGGTGAACTCCTTCAAAATTTCCCATGCATCCACTGCCACACTCAGGGCCCCCGACCCCGCAGCAGGCCACTGCTGACCCACACCTCCGCCAGAGACTCCTGGACACTCAGGGGCAAGTCTGGGTCAGTCTCCTGTGGGGTCACTGCTCCTTTCTCGTGGGTCCTGGTGCACAGAAGGTTTCGTTTGTGCCCTCCAAGAGTCTGTTTCCCCAGTGCTGTGTTAGTTTTGTAATCAAATCCCACTGGCCTCCAAAGTCAAATTCTCTTGAGGGTTCTCAGTCCCTTTGCCAGATCCCCAGGTTGGGAAATCTGTTGTGGGTCCTAGAACTTTCTTAACAGGGCGAGAATTTATGTGGTATAATTGTTCTTCAGTTTGAGTGTCTCTACCGGGGCTCTGAGTCCTGGTGCACACAAGGTTTTATTTGAGCCCTCCGAGTATTTCTGGTGGGTATGGGGTTTGATTCTAATTGTGATTTTGCCCCTCTTACCATTTTTCTAGGGGTTCTCCTTCGCCTTTGGACATGGGGTATCTTTTTTTGCTTGCATCCAAAAAAAGCGGCTTCCCTGATAGCTCAGTTGGTAAAGAATCCACCTGCAGTGCAGGAGACCCCGATTTGATCCTTGGGTTGGGAAGGTCTGCTGAAGAAGGGATAGGCTACCCGCTCCAGTATTCTTGGGCTTCCCTGGTGACTCAGCTGGGAAAGAATCTGCCTGCAGTGTGGGAGACCTGGGTCTATCTTTGGGTTGGGAAGATCCCCTGGAGAAGGAAAAGGCTACCCACTCCAGTATTCTGGCCTGGAGAATTCCANTGGGCTTCCCTGGTGACTCAGCTGGGAAAGAATCTGCCTGCAGTGTGGGAGACCTGGGTCTATCTTTGGGTTGGGAAGATCCCCTGGAGAAGGAAAAGGCTACCCACTCCAGTATTCTGGCCTGGAGAATTCCATGGACTTTAGTTCATGAGGTCACAAAGAGTTGGACATGACTGAGTGACTTTCACTCTTTCTTTACAAGTATATAACCTAAGTCCTAAAAAACAATAATATGCAGAAATCTGGATTAAGCAAGAGATGGTTTTCAGCTCTTCTCAGATTGATACCACATGGTTCCCTGGGCTGCTCTCATCTCAGCTCTCTCCACCCTTTGCTGGAAGAAGCATCTGGCCTTTCCAGACTTGGTACCTGCAAAAATTCCCCACCCAACTCAGTTACACAGAGTGAGCTGGTAAGTCCCCCCAGACCTTGATTTTGGCACTATCATACTCTACAGACTCCAAAGAAAAAGAGCAGGTTTAGGATACCTAGTTCAGTATCTGGCAGTTATTCCACATAAAAAGTATTCATTCCTTTCCAAACTTTGAAAGATAATGATAGTTCCTTTTTGTTTGTGTTATTCACTAGTTATGATTTTTAGATCCCATATATAAGTGGAACCACACAGTATGTCTTTGCCTGATTTATTTCACTTAGTATAGTGCCCTCCAAGTCCATCCATGCTGCTGCAAGTAGCAAAACTCCATTCTTTTTTAAGGCTGAGTAGTATTCCAATATATATGTATATATGCCACACTGTTATCCATTCATCTGTTGATGGACACTTACTTAGGTTGCCTCTAGACTCACAGACTAAGAAAGTAATTTAGGTGGTTCAGACAATAAAGAATCTGCCTGCAATGTGGGAGACCTGGGTTTGATCCCTGAGTCAGGAAGAACCTTTCAGAGAAAGGAATGGCAACCCACTCCAGTATTCTTGCCTGGAGAATTCCATGGACAGAAGCAGGCTATAGTCCAGGGGGTCACAAAGAATCAGACACGACAGCATACAGGCCATCTTTAGTGTTTATCAATGGGGAGAAATAAGGGGAAGGAGCAATTTAGAGGTAGGAAAAAAGGCATTATTGTGGGATTGTATGAAATTACATGTGTGAAACTTGTAAATTGTAAAGCACTGTAGAATTTAAAGAATCTTTCATTATATATAAAAATAAAGATACTAATAATTCAGTGGATCTACCCTGGAAAGATGGAATGTAAGCACTTCAGAAAGACGGAATGAAAGCTCTCCATCCCCAGATGGATCCTTTTTCAGACGGGATCTTTTCCCCTCCAAGTCCTCCCCTAAAGGACATACAGACCCCAATTCACTCTGACTTGCCTTCTGATTTTCCTAGAAGTCCTGGCTCCACCCCCACTCAACTCAGGCTGAGAAAACTTTGTCTTTTGTCCAACATTCCAGCCCAAATGTCCCAGAAGGCATCATATTCCCATATAGAACTGAGCAACACAGCATCCCTGAGCCTCAAAAAATACTTCTATTCCATGCACCTCTCATTCCACGGTCAGAATTTTAATGATAGCTAAGAAGCCAGCCAATGATCCTTAGAGCCTAAAAGCACTGATGTGACCACCCTCCACATATGACCACCCACCACACTCATTGCATGTTTTACTAGTGGGTGAGAGGCAGGCCTCAGCCTGCCTTTGTCCCGGGCTCTCCAGGCGTTGGTGGTGATCACAAATCCACCAGGCCCAATCCCAGTCCCTCAGCCTCCTGGCTGACAGGTCTCACCTGGAGCTCTGCTAAGGCAGGGTTGGACCTGCCTGCTGGTACCCGGCTTCCCTCACATCCCATCTAGGCCAAGGCTCCACCTCCCACAGTCCGTGGCTCAGTCCCTGCTCACGGGCACGTGGGCCTGGCCTGACACACCAGGGCTCGCAGCTCTCCAGACGACAAGTAAACGCCCCCATCCTCTGGGTCTGCCCCTGATGCAGGCCCCCATACACAGGGCTTCTGAGACTCCCAGAGAGAAAGGGATTCCACTGATTGGGCACTGGGTGTTTGGAGGAAGAAAGCATCTTGGAGAATCAGAAATCATGTAAGTGATAGTCAGAAAGACTCCTTTCTGTACCAGATGATGGAAAGAGAAAACCCCGTATGAGCAATTGAGACATCTAAGCTTATGTTTTCAGTTATGATCTGCCCAAGAGAGCTTGTTTTAGTGAGGTGAATGCCATCTGCAATTTGTGGGGAGGGGGATGAAATATTTGTTTCAAATCCCCAGAACATTATTGTGCGATTGCAATTCCAAGGGTAAAGTGGAGAGAAACAAATTCCGCCACTATGCAGCTCTACATGCTACCCTCTCAAGCCCCACACACAATTCTTAGAGTTAAGAAGGAAAGGCCAAACTGGCAAAAGAGCATTCATGTCTGATTCACGTTGCTTTTGGAACGGTAAGATGTGCTTAGCTCTTTCGCATACAGAAGCCACTCTGATTAGCTCCTACAGGATTGTAACACACAGAAAGTGATAAAGGATTTGGTTGATGAGTTAAGCTATTAAACATTTATAACAGTGTATATTCATACAGATCAATTCATATTTTTTTCTCATGAAGTCTGATTATCTAAGATCAAATTGAGGAAGAAATTTTGTCATCATGGAGTGACTGTCAAAGATGATAATTGCCAAAATAGATAATTCAGGTAAAAATGGCCTTCATTTCATGCCTCAATTATGAATGTTCACTGATCCTTGCAATTTTCTGTTAAGAAGACAAAATAGAAAGCCATGCAGTCTAACCATGTGACAATAAGGATAATGAGGAAGAAAGCTCAGTCTTCCTAATTTTGGCACATCTTTACTTCTTAGATTTTGAAGAAAATTTTACCATTTTCTCCCAACATCTCTTTCCTTTTTTTACCAATCTTGTAACCAAAATGACCAGTAAAACATGAGACTATCTTGGAGATTTAAAATAAGATGAATATATGTATGACGTATGTAACCATGATGAAGGCTCACTCCTGCATGGGGCTTCAGATACCACGTCACTATTCCCCTTGACACTGTGTTCATCAGGACAGAGTGTACTTTCCTGAAGCTCTGAAATCAGAACAGCGTCTAATTCTTCCACAGGACACTGATGACCCCAGGAAGGCCAGTGATGGTTATATAAATGCAAGAATTTATCTGAATGTGCTGGGAACTAAGATTTTTTTTTTTTTTACTGACCCTGCAGCAAGTGTTATGCTGGAGTCTTCATCTGTAGGGTCTCACCTAAGCCCTGTGGAAACCCTGGAAAGCAGGAATTGCTAACCCAATTGTACACATGCATACCATGGATGAGGCAGATCTCCTGCTGATCCACACCTTCTCATCTACAACTCTGTATTATTCACAGTTCTTCAAAGAAACAGAACCAATAGGATGCATAAAAATTCCTTTGTGTGTGTGGGGTGTGTGTGTGTGTGTGCACATGTGCACACATACATGTGTACATGCCCATCCAAAAGGCAGGGGAGAGGAGAAATGAAGAAACTGAGCTGCTTGCTGATCAGATTAGAACCTCCTGATCCAGCCATGCCTGAACTGGACCTCTGCTCTGGGAGCCATTAAATTCTCAGTTTACATTAGGCTACTGTGAGTTGGGTTTCTGTTGGGATAGAATCTTTTCAACTACACTTAATAAGCATCTTTTCTTCCCCAGTTGCCAAATAATAACCACTATGCACATTTCCTTCTGAGGGCTTCTCCCTTCAGCATACACGTGGCATCCCCCGTTGGGGGTGGTGGTGGGGAGAACAAGTCACAAAATTAAAACATGCAGAGATACACCGACACGCGGTTTCTGGCCCTGAGAGGACTGTCCCTGCAAGGGCCTGCACGTGTAATTTTGAAGTCACGGTTTAAAAACTGGACTTGTACTCTTCTTATATAGAATATGAACCTTCTCACTGCTCCTCATTTTGGGGTCCTTTGCCAAAGAAAGAAAATTGAGTTTCCCAGTAGAATAGTCGATATGCTCAGATGGTGTTAAACTGTTTTGCGTCAGGAGAATAAGTCAAGTTTCAATCTGCGATGATTCCCATTACCTTCTTCCCTATGGTGGTCCTCATAAGAGGGTCAGAGGTCATCTATGTCATCTCCAACCACTACTATGACAACAGCATCCTGAAGGAAGCACATTCTTTCTGATTTAGCCCACCGCAAAACTCTCTGCCTCATTTCTATCCCTCTAGGAAAATAAACTCTCCTTTCTCAGTATGCTTTCTTCATGCAGTCATGTTAAAACACAACAAAATTATTCTCTCTTTAAAATATTCATTTTTAAATATTCATAATTTCTAGAACTCATTGGCCATGTTTCCAAGAAAACTATCTGATTATATGATGCATATTGACCATATTCCATATGCACAAAGCCACATTTATTCTTCAGAAAGATATTTAGTAGCATAAATTGAGGACATGTGTATTTAAACATTTAGAAATAAATGTAGAGTTCTTTATTCCTCAACTATTTTCCAAAATGATTGTCCTTGCATCTCAGAATTTTAAACTTGGTTAAATAAGGGAAAGTGTAAATTCCTCTTAATCATCTCAAATGTGTCACCAGGTCCCATAACTTCTCTTTCTGAGCAGGGCATTCTCCCCCACTGACCAGCCTCTGCTAGCACTTAGCACCTCCCAAATCCAAAAGTAGCAGCTAATTTATAGGCTGTTTTGTTTCTACTTCTGCCTAGTTCTGTAGCAGATTGTTAAGAATCATTTAAATCACTGGCAAAAAATGATCAATCTTAAATTGACGCTACTAGAACCAATTATTAAAAGCATGTTTAATAATTTGTTTTGTTTTCTCTTGCTTTCCTTTGGGTTCCAAGAAGGAGAAAAGGTTTATGTACTACATTACATGATAAGCACTTTGGTCTCTGACCTTCTTTCCCAAGGTGGGCAGTCACGTGGCTAATCAGGGACCACACAGATTGTCTTTGAGTTGGAAGATGGCTTTGATAAAAGTGAAAATAGCCACATTCAGAATGGACAGAGTTACGTGTGGGCATTGTGTGAATGGGGGTCTCCTTTACACATGACACTTGAGGAACCTCAGTGAGCCCCTAGTGAATTTTTATTTGTGAGTCTGCAAACAACTGTGGCTATAAAGATATGTTGTAGAGTCTCCAAGGATTATCTCTGGAAAAGCACGTAGGATCCGAGAGATTGCTAAAGCATAAAATAAAAAGATACTTTTTTTTTCATTAAAAAAAAATTGGCTAAGAGGAAAACCAGCCAAAAACCTAGGCATAGACAGTAAAATTTAACACATACAAATACCAGAATGAACGAAAAAGAGTCCATTTGCACCCGCTTTCACAATCAAAAGGGACTCAGTCCAGAAATCTGCAGAGCTTTGTATGGAGTTTATTCAAGAAGATGGAACCAATTTATTCCAGCTATTATCACAAGCCTGAAAGATCAGAGGGGAAGCAGCAGATAGGGCCCATCTGCAGCAAAAGTCATTTTTTCCTCCTGTGGCCCCCTCTCAGACAGCAGCTTAGCAAGTCTGACCCTGAGGTCTTAGAAGAGAAACACAAATCCACTGGAAAGTTAGCCAGCACCTCAAGCCAGTAAGCTGAAGATGTAACCAGACCTAAGTCTTGTCAACAATTGACCAATAAAATCATCTCTGGGCAAAGAAAAAAGATTTTAGAAGAGGCTTTCAGTACTATTTTACTCTATTTGGAACTTTGCTCTCTAGGACCTTAATTACTTAGTCATCTTAATTCTTCTTATATTTTATCTAATAAACCAGTAATGTGGTTATTTTTGCTATTATTGGTAATATCGAGGGAATACTACTATGCATATGCAATTTCACTGGCAACTGAACCCAGTAATAATGCCATCACAATTTCTGATTTTGCAGAGAGAGGATCTGAGCTTTCAAGGGTTCATGTAAAGTGTCCAAAATATACAGAGTGAGTGATGAGGGCAGTGATCAGAGTCAGCTTGAGCCCAGAGCCAAGCTCTGCACTTCCGTGCACCCCCACCTCCCAGATTTCTTAAATCCTTCCTGGGGTTTAAACTAAGAAGGATCTTGAAACAAACGTCACTAATTCCACCTCTGCTGGAGGCGTGACTTGAGTAGTTGCAGAAAATCTTCCTAATGAGTGGGGATCTTTCCTCCAAAATGTTTCAATCTACTATTGTAACAGGCACTTAAACTCAGTGTGCACAGGGCCAGGCAGGTAACCTGAATGTGTAATTTCTCTGAATATACGAAGACACACTTGCACACATTTTCATCCATCTGGTAGGCTGTTTTTTTGTTCTGTTGATGGTTTCCCTCACTGTGCAGAAGATTTTTAGTTTGATGTAATCCCATTTGTTTATTTTTTGTTTTTCTTTTCCTTGCCTGAGGAGACCGATCTAGAAAGATATTGCTAAGATTCACGTCAGAGTGTACTGCTTATGCTGTCTTCCAGGAGTTTTACGGCTTCTTATGTTCAAGTCAAATCCCTTTTGAGTCAGTTTTGATGTATCGTCTGAGATAATGATCTAGTTTCTTTTCTTTTCTTTTACATGTGGGTTTCCAGTTTTCCCAATACCACTTATTGATTAGGAGGCTGGTCTTTCTCCACTGACTGTTCTTTTTGTTCCTTTGTCATAAATTGTCTGTATGTGTGTGTGTTTGTTTCTGGGATAAAGAAGATGCAGAATATATATACAAACTGAGATGCTACTCATCCAGGAAACATGAAATTTTGCTATTTTCAACAGCACAGGTGGACCCCGAGGGCATTGTGCTAAGTGAAATAAGTCAGTGAGAGAGGCAAAGGCCATGAGATTTCACTCACGTGTGGACTAGGAAAAAACCAATAATCAAACACATGAAAAAACAAAATAGATGAACAAACCAAAAAAAAAAAAAAAAAGAACATGTAGATAGAAAGAATAGGGAGATGGAAGAGGAAAGAGAAAAGAGTAAAGCTGGGCAGGTGTATGGTGACAGACGGAGAATGGAATGTTGGTGGCGAGCACCCCGTGGGATGTGCAAAGTTAGAGATAAAACGCTGAATGTGTGGAATTTGTGATGTAAATTTGTGCTTGTTGTTGTTTAGTTGCTAAGTCATGCCCGACTCTTTTGTGACCCCATGGACCATAGCCCACCAGGTTCCTCTGTCCATGGGGTTTCCCAGGCAAGAATACTGAGACGGGTTGCCATTTCCTTCTCCAAGGATCTTCCTGACACAGGGACTGAACCTGTGTCTCCTACAATTCAGGTGGTTTCTTTACCACTGAGCCACAAGGGAAGCCCTAAGTCAATGCTACATCAAATAAATACATAAAAATACAAGATGAAGAGGCCTGTATCTACACACACACACACACACACACACACACACACACACACACACACTACCACAGGCGTTCCAGTCCACTTCTGTAACACACTATAGGCTGATCAAAGGAAAGCACTCCACAATCGAGATTGCCCTGATGGGCAAGGGTTTATGACCCTATGTTTGAGGTCAGCAATAAAATCAAGTAAGAAAAGTGCTTATTTAATACTTGGCTAAAAGCGCAAATAGTGAAGAAGATTCAGACTTTGAGGCACAATTGTGAATGCACCGAATAAGTAGGTTGTAAATGGATATACTTTCACAAGATTGAAAAGGCAAACTCGGGGAATGAAGTAATAAAATTACACTTTTACACCAAGGACTATTACACTGAGCAGTAGTGGAGTAAAAATTGGTCCACTTTAATACTCTAAATAGAGGCACTGTTGAATGCTGTTGTTTGTAAAGACCTCTCAGTTTTTCAGAGATTAAAGCCTTTTGTTCCTACCTGATGTGAACAACCTGCAGTCGTAGTAAATGAAAAACTAGGGATGCCAAAATGAAAGGTCCACTTGTGCAAACTACTTGAGCATTTGAATCTATTCTGCAGCATGTTTACTGAGAAAGATAAGGTTCGGAGCTTCTGTAATTCATCTTTGTTTAAACTGTAAGATATCCTGGTAATGAAATTAAAATGACCAGGAAATGTATTTACCAGCGTTGGAGTCTATTAAGGTACAATATAAATGTAAGCTGGCAATTGGGATTTATCATGATCAGCGGGGCACTTTAATGATAATAAAGTAGCTACCTGTCAGAATCACTGTTTTGAAAGGTGTAATCTTTTACTTTTTTCATTTTTATTATTTTTGCTTTGACTTACCAGTGTTAGACTTTATTACTGTCTGTTATGGAGATAGAGATTTGCTTCTTATAATTTTAGCATACATGATTCCTCTCTCCTCTCCTCACATAACATTTATGCCACAACTGTTGATGACATCAGACTCCAAGCTTGCATTATTATGACCAGTAACAGAGCATGGGGCTGGTTGAGCTTCCTGTTACACAGCAACTCCCCACTGGCTGTTTGACACCGTGTAATGTGTTTGTTTCAATGCTACTCTCTCAGTTCATCCCACCATCTCTGTTCCCCGCTCTGTGCACTAAGTCTGTTCTCTGTGTCTGCATCTTTATTTCTGGCCTGCAAATGGGTTCATCGGTACTGTTTTTCTAGACTCCATGCTGCTGCTGCTAAGTCACTTCAGTCTTGTCTGACTCTGTGTGACCCAGCAGCCCATCAGGCTCAGCCATCCCTGGGATTCTCCAGGCAAGAACACTGGAGTGGGTTGCCATTGCCTTCTCCAATGCATGAAAGTGAAAAGTGAAAGGGAAGTCACTCAGTCATGTCCGACTCTTAGCGATGCCATGGACTGCAGCCCACCAGGCTCCTCTGTCCATGGGATTTTCTAGACAACAGTACTGGAGTGGGGTGCCATTGCCTTCTCCGAGACTCCATATATATGCTTTAGTAAATATTTACTTTTCTCTTTTTGACATATTTCACTCTGTATGACAGGCTCTAGGTTGATCCGCCTCCCTAGAACTGACTCAAATCTGTTCCTCTATCTGGCTGAGTAATATTGCATTGTATATATGTACCACAGTTTCTTTATCCATTCATCCATTGATGGACATCTAGGTTGCTTCCATGTCCTGGCTATTGTAAATAGTGTTGCAACGAACTTTGGAGTACATGTGCCTGTTTCCCCTTTCCTTGAATATGAAGAGTCATTTTTCCTATCAGTTCAGTTCAGTCGCTCAGTCGTGTCTGACGCTTTGCAACCCCATGATAATTAACAGCTATTCTGCTCTTTCATTTCCATAGATTTCTGTGTAACCAGTTTTTCCCACTTTCTTCCAATACTTCTCAGTGGTGTTTCCCACCTGGTCCAGTCACCCCATGCTTCTGCTGGTTCCATCTTGCTTCTAACTGCATTTCTCTTGGTCCTGTCCTCTGGGGAGGGCCCCCTGCCCCCTGGGGTGCAGGCCCAGCTGTCATCCTGAGAACGCTGACTTTTACTTCAGCTGCCTTTGTTGTCTGTTCCTTACTGCCACAGAACCTTGTGTTGACATTGAATTTACATCAATTTTCTAATGTAAATGGAAAAAGCAGACATAAAAAGAGATAGGATTGTATCAGAAGATGTCCGTGTGAAGGCTGGGATGCAGGGATAATGTCCTATGAAGCTGGAGGATTGAATTGATGCATTTACAAGTCAAGGAGTGCCAGAATCCCAGAAAACCACCAAATCTGGGAAGAGGCAAAGGAGGATCACCCTACAGAGAGAACACGTCCCTGCCAACACCTTAAATTCAGACTTCTAGCCTCCAAAACTTTGAGACAATAAATTTCTGTTGTTTGAAAGCCACTCAGGTTGTGGTCCATCCTTGGTTGTGGCAACTGTGGAAACTAATACAGTGGAGAACTAGAAATAAGCCTAATTGGTACAATTATCAAAGACATTGCCATTTACATTGGCTATCTTTTAATAACATTCCTTAACTCTCAGAAGTGACCCAGTGTGGATGAAAAATTTTAGAGGCTCATTCTATACCTTGTGTCTGCTGCTGCTGCTTCTAAGTCACTTCAGACGTCTCCGACTCTGTGTGACCCCATGGATGGCAGCCCACCAGGCTCCTCTGTCCATGGGATTTTCCAGGCAAGAGTACTGGAGTGGGGTGCCATTGCCTTCTCCAGTACTTTGTGTCTAGCCAGCTTCAACTCACCTTTAATACCAAGTGTTCCCCTTGTTAAGCATGTGAGTGAGGGGTATAAAGAGTTAAGAGATAAAGTGAACAGCATTGTACTATGAGGTGCTAATTTAAAAAAAATCATTGAGAGAAAAAGTGTAGGCCATGTGTACTTAGTTGACACACAGGAAAACTAGTTGTTTCAATTCACAGTTTAGCTAATCAGCTTGTGAATGGTCAAAAGACCCAGGGACCCTTAGTAGAGACTCCAATAAGAGAAGGCACTGCTGCTGCTAAGTCGCTTCAGTCGTGTCCGACTCTGTGCGACCCCATAGCCGGCAGCCCTGGGATTCTCCAGGCAAGAACACTGGAGTGGGTTGCCATTTCCTTCTCCAATGTATGGAAGTGAAAAGTGAAAGTGAAGTCGCTCAGTCATGACTGACCCTCAGCAACCCCATGGACTGCAGCCCACCAGGCTCCTCCGTCCATGGGATTTTCCAGGAAAAAGTACTGGAGTGGGGAGCCATTGCCTTCTCTGCAATAAGAGAAGAGGACTCTGTGAGTTCCCATTCTTCCAGCTTGTAGCTGAGCCAGGCTTCAATCAGGGCCATGCTGGATGTCTAAGACCCAGATAGAAACACCAGGTCTTACTGGATTGAGAAATGAAATGACAAAGTTCAAAGTAAATACGGAAGCTAGAAAGAGAGAAAGGAAATCCTGATATTGGGGCTTTCCCGGTGGCTCAGACGGTAAACAATCTGCCTGCCAAGTAGGAGACCCAGGTTTGATTCCTNGAGAAATGAAATGACAAAGTTCAAAGTAAATACGGAAGCTAGAAAGAGAGAAAGGAAATCCTGATATTGGGGCTTTCCCGGTGGCTCAGACGGTAAACAATCTGCCTGCCAAGTAGGAGAACCAGGTTTGATTCCTGGGTTGGGAAGATCCCTTGGAGAAGGAAATGGCAACTCACTCCAATATTCTTGCCAAGTAGGAGACCCAGGTTTGATTCCTTCCTTGGAGAAGGAAATGGCAACTCACTCCAGTATTCTTGCCTGGAGAGTTCTAAGGACGGAGGAGCAAGGTGGCTGCAGTCCATGGGGTCGCGAAGATCAGACATGACTGAGCCACTAACACAGCACAGTACAATAGCCCCCAGTGCTACATATAAGTCACCCGAATCTCTGCCTGACTCTGTAGCCCTATGTGTGGTCCTACTATATGTGTGAAGTCCTATGTATAAACTAAGCTATGTTCATCTAAGGAGAAAGGAACTGCATGAGACTTTAGCTACTGCCATTTCTATGGAGACAGGGTAGGGAAATTGAGTTTAATAAAACTAAGAAACTAAATCAGGACTTTTCAGAGGAACATGTCAAGATTCTGAATTCTGAACATTCAGAACATCAGAATTTTATGATGTCTCAGTCACACCCAAGACACAACCCAAAATTACCAGACAGGCAAAGGAAAAGACAACATGAATGCATACTCAGGAGAGAAAGACAATAAATGGAGACCTACTTCTCTTCTAAAATATTAACAGATTAAAAGAAAAAAAATGAAAAGAAACAAAGCACACAGCCATAACTACTGGGCTTTCTGGCACATACAACTAGGCAAAGCCTTCTGCCACAAAGTGCTCACAAAACACTCTTTTTATTTTCACAGTTCCACTGTTCAATGATCCATCATCAGTTAACTTTATCCTTTATTATTAGAGTGTTGGACAACGATAGCCTGAGAGTGAAACAGTAGGAAAGAGGAGGGAAAGCCATTTTGTTTTCCTAGTTTGGTGAGTTTGCTTTAACTTTGAGGTTATATGATATTTAGGGGGATGCCGATGGAAAATTTTTCTGAGCTTGGGGGATTCTGCTGCTCATTTGCCATGCTTTGTAGGAGTGAGCAGAGGAGGTAGCCTATCCCTGTCAAAGATTGTATCATGGCTCCATTTATCTCCAGGCCAGATTTTCAAGTTGCTTCATTAATTTTACTCCATAAGAGCTTAAAAGTGCCTGGGGGTCATCTGATCTCTTCTCATCTGTTGAGAACTAGTCCCAGAAAACTCAATAAGTTTACAAAGCTAAACAGCTTGTTAGTATCAGTTCAGTTCAGTTTAGTCATTCAGTCATATCTGACTCTTTGCAACCCCATGGACTGCAGCACACCAGGCTGCAGGTGAGTTGGTCTATCACCAACTCCAGGAGCTTGCTCAAAATCATGTCCATTGAGTAGGTAATGCCATCCAACCATCTCATCCTCTGACGTCCCCTTCTCCTCCCACCTTCAATCTTTCCCAGCATCAAGGTCTTTTCAAATGAGTCAGTTCTTCACA
>SJYV01012900.1:0-14272 GCA_006410875.1 Neotragus pygmaeus | reverse complement strand
GCGGGGGTGGGGACCAGGGGGAAAGGTGAAGGCTGTGGAGGCACTGGGTGAGCAGTGGTATATGAATGCCTTTAGGATGTATCTCTCCCCATCCCATCAAGACAGATAAGAACCTATCGGGTCAATAGATGGATAGCTCGCTCATAGGGAAAGTTGTTTAAAAATGGACTGAGTTACAAAGAAGGACCACAAAATTGGCTTCCCCCACTCACCATGGTTATTTTCAGACAGCAAATGGCCTTTCAAAGGCTTGTCGATATCCAGCTTTTGTTGTTCAAGGGCTGAGTGTAATTAAGACCAGATTCAGGATGGTATTGTCTGTATCCCCACTGCCCCCCTTCTCACCTCCCAGCCACTCCTCAGCCCACCACAATGGTCTCTCAAATCCATCCATTCCAACAAAGCAGCTGTAATCAAGGTCATCGATGACTCCATCTTACCAAATTGCCGGAGACTTCTTCTCTCTCCTCTGAACCTCTCTCTTCGCGCAGCACTGAACACAACTGTGTTCTCTTCTCCAAGCCTCTGCGACATGATGCTCTCCTTTTCCTTTGTTGTCTGCTTGTTATCTCCTTGGTAGTTCCAGTAGATAGTTCCAGGATTGAACTACTAGCTCAATCCTTGTTATCTGCCGGACAGCTGCTCCTTCTGGGTTACCTCCTGACCTCTGAAAGGAGGACCCAGGCTACAACCTCAGCCCCCCGCCCCTCATGTTCACACTCTTTCCTGGGATGCCTCCTGCAAATCGCATGGTTTCAAACGACATCCAAATCCTGCTGAATCCCAAACCTACATGCTTGGTCCAGCCCATGTTCCAGGGCACAAAATTGGTACAACTAAGTTTCCACAGCAGGCTTCCCAGACATAACACACACACACACACACACACACGCACACACACTTCTTCCCTTGAGATGCTTCCATCTTAAGCTAATGGTGCTAGTGCTTATCTATATGTTGAGCCTAAACCCATGAATCAACCTTACTCTCTCCCTCTTACCCCTACATTCAGACTGTTGGTCCTGCCTTCAACAGATATCTCAGCTCCTCACTTTCTTCTATTTATTATGACTACCACCCAAGTTTATGCTTCTGTCTCTCACCTGGATGACTGAAATAACCTTCTAACCCCTCTTTCTCTCCTGAAACCCATGCTCCATCTATCAGTCCGGGTAAATTTAACATTCCAATCAGATCACTTTATTCCAATAACTGAATCCTCCAGTGCTTTTATGCTGAACTTACAATAAACTTCAAATTTCCTACCATGCCTATAAAGTCTTGGAAGACCTGGTTCATGTCACCTTGGGGGCCTCACCTCCTGAAACTGCCCCATTGTCACCATGTTTCTACCTCACTGGCTTTTTTCCTGTTCCTCTCAAGCAGGCAAGAGTCAATACCACCCTTGCTGCTGTCCGTGTTCTCAAAGATGCTCTTCTCCAAGAGCACCAGGTAGCTGTCTTCTCCTCAGAGCAGCTGTCACTGAGTTTCCTCTGACTGAGCTGAAGTCCCTCAAATGCATCACAATGACTTTTTCTACCACTGTCTAGCTCATAGAAGAAACCTATTCATGTTTTTAGGATGTTTATTATACCTTTGCTTCAAAAGAAATGGGAAATCTTGGAATAACACTTTGTCTTCCTTAGGGTTATGTCCTTGAACTTGATATGCCCATAGAGCAATAGATGGTTGTTGTTCAGTGGCCAAGTCATATCCGACTCTTTGTGACCCCATGGACTGCAGCACGCCAAGCTTCACTGTCCTTCAGTGTCTCCTGGAGTTTGCTCAAATTCATGTCCATTGAGTCAGAGATGCCATCTAACCATCTCATCCTCTGCGGCCCTCAATCTTCCTCCCCATCAGGGTCTTTTCCAATAAGTCATCTTGTCAGATCAGGTGGCCAAAGTATCGGAGCTTCAGCATCAGGGTTTATTTCCTTTAGGACTGACTGATTTACTCTCCTTGCTGTCCAGTGGACTCTCCCGAGACTAGTAGATAATCACGTTATTGAATGAATGAGTGAATGAATGAGTGAAGTTTCCCTGGACACAAGAGCAGTGAGAGTTGGAAGACTTGGAAGAGGTCAGTTTCTGTTTCTATCCCCCCCAAATAAATATTTCCAAAGGCCTGGATGGGGATCACTGTTGAGGTGGACTGGGAATCAATGGATCCAGGTTCCTGTCAGACTGTTTGACTGTGGGAAAGGATGGGCTTCAGCTTTCTCATCTATTAAATGAGAAGAATAATCCTTATAGTTACCATGAAGATTAAGTAATCATTGCTACAATCTCTAAGTTATAAGAGGTGCTGAAACATTGGTCACACTCACAGGCTGAAGTCTAAATATCTACTCCCCTATTAGAATCATTTCCAAAGACGGAAGCTTTGTCCTTTCCCCTGGAATCTGTCTTAGAATCACATGTGTCCAGAAGAGAGTGTCTGCCTGGCTGCTGTGCGCCCCACCTGGGTCAGCTCTCATTAGGGACAGGAGGGGGCATCTGGCCTCACTGTGTATTTTAAATGTTTAGTCTCCATGCCAGTGGGGTGGCAGAAACAGATGATGGGGAAGAAATCGGTTTGTGCAAATCCCCTGGTCCCTCCTCTCCAAGGAAATCAGTGAACTCACTGTCATCTGTTTCGCCATCAGCATCTAACTGGTAAGATCCTCGCTTGGCAGGCAGGAGCCTGCACTCTGCTTCCAGCTACTCTGCCACCAGCCAGATTCTTTCTACACTGACTTTATCCCAGGGCATCCCAGGGATGCAAACTTTTGGATGAAGAAGATTAACAAAATCAGTGGCTCCCTGCCTGTTGTTTCCTCAACTTTTCAGGAAGGACCGTCCAAGTGTAAGAATTTTCCTCTTCCTGTGGGCATGGTGACTTAAATGACACCCACCCACGCATCCCCTCTAAAAGATCTTAAAAATTATACCTTGTATCACATTCCTGTCCATTTAGTACAGGCTGTGGAAGCAGACTGCCTCCTTTTACCCCATAGACTGTAAGCAAAGTCTCTACTGCAGCCCAAAACTTGTTTTCAAAGTATATATCTGCCATGTCTATATAGTGTTCTGGGTTTAGGTCTGTAGGACTTATAGCCCATGTTTTCCCATTTTAAATAGCTCCTTACATCCTGTGTGTATTGTTGCCATTCACTGACTGGATGATAATGGTGATGGTGGTGGTAATGACGGTAGTATTGGTGATGATGGTGATGGTGGAGATGACATTGGTGTAGTGGAGGAAGCAGTGATAATGATAAAGAGAAGAAAAGAAGAACTAACACATACAGAATGCTCATAATTCTTACAACTCTATTAAGAAGGCATTATTATCCATGGTTTATAGACACAATAGAGACTCTGCACAGAGATCTTCTATCACTTGCCTGGCTTGCAAGCAGCAAAACTGGATTTTAGTTTGAGTGAATGCAAATCTATGCAGTCTAACACCAGGATATCAGCTCCTGACAGACTATTTAAACTTTGGTCAACTTTTTAAAGTACCCCTAATTTGTCATTCGCTAGTTGAGAGTAGTACTAATTATCATCTCCTATCTGCAGTGTCTTTCTGCATCCTAGATATTCCGAGATCCAGGGAAGAAAGATGCAGAGTAAATAGGGACATATTATTAGAATTCAACACAGCCTCTAAATCCAAGATCCACGGCTGCAGAGTGATGTAACACACATATTTACAGGAGGAAAGGTGCTCAACTCAAGAAGCTGGCTTTGCAAAAGCCTTAACAGCTTGTGTACACCTGTGGTAGATTCATGTCGATGTATGGCAAAGCCAATAGATTATTGTAAAGTAAAATTNCGTGTACATTGCGAGCCACGCGGCAGAGCAGTTCTCCTGGGTTTCCTTACCCTGCTGCTCTCCACCCGGGTGCCCCTTCCCAGTAAAATCTCTTGCTTTGTCAGAGGAGACTGACATCCTGACCACTCAGGGTACTCAGGGGCCAATTTGCCTGCCAATGGACCAGACCCAGCAGCCGCAACTGGGACCCTGTTGTCCCTGGTCTTCTCCTGATGCGGACAACTGGCCAGAGTGCCCCGAACGGTAAGGAACAAGAGACTTTATTGATCTCTCTCCCCTTCCCTCTCTCTTTCCTCTCCTTAACCCTTCCTACCCTTCCCTGTTTTTCTATTCCCCCGGTCCTGGACGCAGGAGTCTGGTCGAAGGGCCCTCAGCCTGAGCTGAGGATTGGAGACCGATCACCTCCTCTTGGCAGAGAACTCGAATTCTGGTTCTGATTTCTGGTAGGGCCGAGTTCCAGTCCTCCCTTCTCTGGAGGCCCAGGGAAAAGTCCTGTAATGCCTGGGTATCTGTGGGTGGTAGGAGATATCTGTAAAGCCACCCCTTTTGACCCCCTCTCCCCCTTCTTTTTCAACCTGGCTTCCTTTCCTCCCTTGAAATATTTTATGTTAGCACTTAGATGTGAAGTTCTGTGTCTCTGTAAGAGGTTTTCTGAGAGACTGTGTTCTTGTATTTAAGGGCTTCCCTAGTGAAGCCGAGGTTAAAGCGTCTGCTGAGCAACTTCACTTTCACTTTCAATTTGATGAGGACTGCCAGGTTTATCTCTGTGTGTTTTAACTCTGTGTTCTGTGTTGTGATTTTTGATGGCCATTTTGCTTTGTCTGGCCACCATTTGGTTTCCCTGTGCCTTAAGACCAGGGCTCTCAGGAACACTTATCTAGATCATCTCTAACTCCTGACACTGAGGAAAAAAAAAAAGACTTGAAGCTAGATCTTGCACTGTGTCTGTCTAAATATGTCTTGGTATGTCTCTGTCTCTGGGTAATATTTTTGAAGTTAATTTATATATGAGCTCTATTTATTTGGCTTTAAAAAAGGAGGTAAGCGCTTACAAATCAAGTAATTCTAAATTAAGCAATAAATTCCAGGTTCATGTGAACTGGGAAATACTCAATGTTAAATACCTGATATTAAGGTTTGTTTGTTGACCTATCTAATACAGACATGTCTTAGAGTAATTAACGTTAAGTAGAATATTTTCATTGTACCTATGTTTAATATAAGTCAAATATTATATCTGTTACAAGTTTGTCAACAAGGAAATTACCTTGTGAAAAAAGGAAAAAAAAAAACTTCCTAAATAGAATTCTTTTGAAGTTCTTTTGATCTCTAGCTAACTTTGGGGTGCTTCAGAGGGCCCCTGGAGCATCCCAAAGAGAGATATTAAACTGTGTTTATTTGGTTGGTTAAATTACATGGAAAAGATTATCAAATGAGTAATAAATCCGCTCATGTTATAATGTGTGGTAAAATAACTAATACAGATATCCTAAAAATTATATGGAGTTTTTAACATTCTGATATGTCCTAGTATTTTAATGGAAAACCTGATGACTTCACTAAAGTTAACAAAAGGACTNTAAAAAAAAATGACATGACGCGCATGCAGAGCCTGGAGTTGTAGAAAGGCAACTTCTCTTCAAATAAGTTGCTTAAAAAGCAGATAAACTTCTAGGCCTCCTTAAAGAGAACTGAAAACAATCCAGAGTGACTTCAAAAAGGTCAGGAGTGGGGAAGAGTGGAAACAGGATGACTAACCACGACACTGCACAAATACATTACCGATCTCTTGGCTCCATTCACCTATAAGAAAAAGGTCAGAAGGTTTACCCTGGTTAACAAAGATAATGAGTGCTGAACACGAGGTTAAGGACTTTGAGTTAACTGATGGAGAGGTTCTGCAAACTCAGTCAACGCCAATGACTGTTCAAATTAGCTCTAATAGCAACTGCCTTCATGGAATAGATGCAGAGGCCTCAGTTCATTTTCTAATTGACCGAACAAAATGAGGTCTCTGTCGCATGTGGCTCTTCCTTTCCAGGAATTCCTGTCTTTCTGTCCTCTCCCAGGCACTGCTAATGCAATTCACACAATGTACCCACAGACACTGGGCCGTAAGAGTGCAAAGAGCACTGGGTTCGGAGTCAGAAGTCCAGATTCTAAACTCAAGCCATGTATGAACTAAATTTGTGAAGATGAACGAGAGTTAGAGAAACACAGGGTTGGAGAGAAACTGCCAGCCCATTGAGAGCAGAGCCAGCACTCAGATGAATGGCTGAGGCTTTGGGGAGGTATTCAGCCCAAGGACCCACAGCTGAGTAGGGGGCACAGTGGGGTCTAGAACATCAGCCCTCCTGACCCCTGGCCCAGCACTCTTCCTGCCTCACCACACAATTCCAGCGGCTTCTCTTAGCTTGTGGCATCCAAGAAATATTTGAAGTGATTCAACCTGCTGCCTCAAAACAAGATGGCAGCTGACAAAAGGTTCTTAAGTGTCTAATTCTTCTGTCATTCAAAATCTAGTGTGGTCAAGTTTGTTACAGGTCCCAAAAGGTTACAGAAACATGTAGCAGTCCATCTGTAATTCATAGAATCCCATTTGTGTGGAATGGGACCTGCCTTCCTAATGGAAACATGAATAGGCTTTATTCTCCCAGTGTTAGAAGAGGGGATGGGGGTTTAAATAGAGTGAATGTTCAGTCTAACGTGGTAGATTTTGCCTAAGAACATCTCCACTGGTTTCTGAAAGCTGGTGGGGGAGGAGGTTTGATTGTAGAATTAGGTAAAAAATAAAAGATAGGTTATAACTGAAATGACTAGGATCAGCTGGGTATCGGCTTCACCAATGACTCAGTGGTAAAGAAATGAGCTGCAATGCAAGAGACACAAGAGATACAGGTTCGATCCCTGGTCGGGAAGTCCCCCTGGGGAAGGAAATAGCACTCCAATATTCTTGCCTGGGAAATCCTATGGACAGAAGAGTCCGGCGCGCGCTGTAGTCCATGGGGTCACAAAGACTCAGACACAAGAGTCTGCACACACGTCACAGCATGACTCCTATATTTTCACCACCATTAAGTTTCTTTCATTATGAAATATACCATTCACCTTTAAATGCTGGGGTTGAGACACAGAACTGACAGTCCGTTACAGGAGGGGAGGCGTTTGATGTTTTGTGGTTATGCTCCACGGTTTTTGTGCTGAAGTACTGATTCACTATTCCGTGAATCTCAGCAATGAGTTGTGTTGCACCAGCTTCCATCACATGTTTAAACTGGAGAAATGGACTGGAAGGCCCCACAGTGTTGCCCGTTCACACCCTGGGCTAGTCCAGCCTCTGCTCCTCTGACCAGGCAAAGAGGATCTCAGGGTGACTGTGCCCATGTGGACGAGGGAGCACTGACTGGCCTTCCCCTGTACTGCCTGGTCCCTTGCTTAAGTGGAGCCAATTAAGCCCTTCACGACCATTAATTGTCAAACCAGCATTTTTAGACTTGAGAAAACCCAGCTGGCCATCACCTTTAAATTAGCCTTCAGCCCTTCCAAATAGCTTTAATTAAAGTCACAACTGGCATGGAATCTGTCCAGGTTTTGTTTGTGGTTACAAATTCACAGCATCACAGCTGTGGCAGGAACAGGACAGATATTAATTCTAGAACCTCAAGGTCTCGTTCAGGTCAGGTTTAGCTTTAAAAAAAAAGAGAGAGAGAGAGATAATAAACACCCATGCAAACAGTCAGCTGGCCAGACTTGTCCAGGAGTCAGTTCAGCTCAAAAAGCTTCCCGTAGAAAAAATCAACATACCTCTTTGTCATCTTACAAACTGGTTCTACCAAAACTAGACCAAGAGAAGATCCCACTGAAAACAAAGGACATGCTGTGGCCATACAGAGGTACACCGAGACATTCGGGTTACCTATTAGATTGGTCATTCAACAGTTTGTCTGAAGAAAGGGACATAAACTCACGGCCACTCCTTTCAGGGCTCCTGGAACCAGCTCAGACTTGGTGACTTCAAATAGTAACTAAATGATAACTTTCTATACAATGCTCCTGACAAGGTCATGGCTAGGAGAACCCTCACCTCAGGTGGGTCCTTTAGGGGAGAGAGGTGGCTAAGATAGATGTCCTGAGGTGGGCTGCCACCTGAACGCAGCGCTGATCTTCTTTCTCAGTAGCTGTTCATATTATTCTGTGTCTCCAGGGCTTTTTCATCCATCTGCAGAGTGTAGGTCACAACCCACACCTTTATAATGTCATGGTGAATAGTCACAGAAATAATGTATGGATATGCACAGTCCATGGCAGACTCTGGACTGGTAAGCAGATGATGAACTCAAGCTTTTCTAAGAAGGCAGCGTGGTGAGTAGGGGGCACCCTTTCCTGCAATGTGGACTCACGGCAGCTTCTCACTTTTAAGGATACCACCCGTCAGAGACCATCTTCCAATTTATCTTCATATTTCATCTTCTCAACCCCATCTTTTATTCTGTGACAAGAAGCAGACTGAGATCTGACGAGGGCCCAGAGCTCCCATTAAATCAAGATGTATCCACTGCTTACGTCATCTGCATTGAGTCTGCAGCTTCCCAGGTGGTCCAGTGGGTAAACGATCTGCCTGCAATGCAGGAGATGCAGGTGTGATCCCTGGGTCGGGAAGATCACCTGGAGGGCATGGCAACCCACTTCAGTATTCTTGCCTGGGAAGTACCATAGACAGAGGAGCTTGGCATGCTACAGTCCATAGGGCCACAAAGAGTCCAACATGACTGAGTGACTGAGCATGTATTGAGTCTCAGAAGGAATGTTTCTCCTCTTGGGAAGGATAAGCATTCTGCCTCAATGAACACTGACATACATCAGACCCACAATGTCCTGTATCCTCCATGATCTTCTTCCATCAAATCTGGTGACTGGAAAAGTGTGCCTGCTGCTACTCCTCCCCATCTGACCCACAGAGCGCCCTGAACTCCCTCTTCCCAGCCTCCCTCTGGGTCATTGTCCCAGCACAAAACAGCACCATCATCTGTCTTCACAGATGGGCGGTCCAGGTAGAAAGGGCTTCCCCGTTCTTTTTCCTTAAATTCTCAACCGACAAACCAAATGGATGGATGGATGGATGAATATGTTCTCAGGTTAATCTGTCCTCCTCTGCACCCAAAACCTTGCAGATCTCCCCTTGTACTGTCTTGTGATCCCCTGGTCTGTTGGCTCATCTCCCCTAGGGAGGCAGGCAGGGACCCTGTCTATCTTGACTTCTCAGTGCTCTCTGCGGAGCTTTGACAAGATACCCAGTAACAGAGTTTAATGTCTGAGAGACGGAAACATTGACTGCTCTTCACTCCCAAATGCTGCTGCATTAAGGCCTCATCTTCTCTCCTCTGTGATGCTGGAAGGTCCTCAGATTTTCTCTTTATCTAGTTGATTCAGTCATTGAACAGTGTCTATGGAACATGCTGGGACTGGGGGGCCAGAGAGAAGCAGAGTGTGAGGATGGTGTGAGGAGGGGACCAGTGGGCCATGCAGGAATGGTGGGTTTGTTCTGAATTACATGGGAAGCCACCAGAGGAGTTGGGAAAGCGACCTTAGCTTTCTGTTCCTAACACAGTTCTGACCACATTGCTACTGCTGCTGCTAAGTCGCTTCAGTCGTGTCCGACTCTGTGCGACCCCATAGACGGCTGCCTACCAGGGTCCCCTGTCCCTGGGATTCTCCAGGCAAGAATACTGGAGTAGGTTGCCATTTCCTCCTCCAATGCATAAAAGTGAAAAGTGAAAGTGAAGTCACTCAGTTGTGTCTGACTNCTCTGTGCGACCCCATAGACGGCTGCCTACCAGGGTCCCCTGTCCCTGGGATTCTCCAGGCAAGAATACTGGAGTAGGTTGCCATTTCCTCCTCCAATGCATAAAAGTGAAAAGTGAAAGTGAAGTCACTCAGTTGTGTCTGACTCTTAGCGACCGCATAGACTGCAGCCCACCAGGCTCCTCCATCCAAGGGATTTTCCAGGCAAGAGGACTGGAGTGGGGTGCCATTGCCTTCTCCATATTACTCCTCCAATATTAAACTTTTATTTGCTTGTTCTTTTCTGTAAAATAAATAAATAACTTTCAAACACCTTTGCTTGACATTTAAATTCCTCTGTGATCCAGACGTCCATTCTGCCTTCTCATCTCCTCACTTCCTTCTTGCCCTAGCTTGATGTCTGTGCCTGTGGACTCACACCTGATACCCCCAACGTCAGGAATGCCTTTTATTCTCTCTCATGACTGTTCCCATTCATTAGGGCTCCACGTGACAAGCGACATCTTCTTGGAAGTTATCCATCCCCCATGACACTGATGACTGTATCTGGATCATCACCCTTTCAGTGACTGTTCACTTAGTATCTACTGTGGGCCAGGCTCTCTGCTGGGCACTTCTCACTTAATTCTTGCAAAGAACCCATGAACTAGAGTAACTAACATCCCACGTCCATCTTGCACAGGAGAATACAAAGGCTCAGATAGGTCAAGTTCCCAAGATTGCATGTCAACCATCTCCAGCACCCGCAGTCAGGCCCAGGGGTCTCTGCTACCTGAGCCGTCCATGCATCTGTACTGCTGATGGTAGTCTTAAAAATGTTTCCTCCCCTTCATCAATTGGACTTCACCCATCTTTTTATCCTCCATCTTTGAGTTGTTGTGTAATAATTACTTGCCCAAAAATGAAACTTTGAAAATAATAATTGGGAAGGATCTCAGAGGCTTTTTCCATTAAAAAAAAAATATTTCATTTACTTATTTTTTATTTTCTCATTTTTGTATCTATCCCCAACTCTATGTGACCCCAATGTGTAAAGATGTATGCCTAAACTATGAGCACTGAGCCCAAAGACCTTAGAATCCAATTACAGGGAAAGAAAGATGGGAACCAACATTTATTCATACCCAAAATGGACCAGGGACCCTGCCAGAAATTAACATCTATTTTCTTGTATAATTACCCATCAAGAAGGATTGTCAATACCAGGAAACTGAATCTCAAAGAAGGTAAACATGGCTCCTAAAACCACATGGTAAGGAAGTAGCAGAGTTGAGATTTTACTATATATTTGACCAACTCCATAACCTCCGGTTTCCAGGGCACCAGCCTGGGCCTGACAGTATCATCCTCCCCACACCATTGTAACACAATGAGGTGCCTGCACAACTTTCTTCCATTTGGAAGGCACGTGAGGGTTTTCAGGGGGCCCGCAGAGGGAGGGCTTGGGAATGAGCACAGACACAGAGACAGCCTGAGGCAGCCTTGATATTGTGAGCAGGAGAAAAGGGCCTTGGCACTGGGAGTGTGAGATTTTGACAGTAATTGAGGAAAGCTCACAAATAGGAGGTTCTCCCCTGGTGATTCAGCAGTAAAGAATCTACCTGCTATACCGGATACCCAGATTCACTCCCTTGGTTGGGAAGATCCCCTGGAGAAGGAAATGGCAACTCACTCCCGTATTCTTGCCTGGGAAATTCCATGGACAGAGGAACCTGGCGGGCTACAGTCCATGGGGTTGCAAAGAGTTAGACACGACTGAGCGACTAAACCACCACCAGGCCCACACAGATAGGGGGCTTTTGGTACACCTGACGGGGAGGAAGGAAGTGGGGAAGGCAGGTAGCCCATGATGCTGAATTCTGATCAACAACATCAGTCCAGCCACTGCATGCCTTTCCGTTCCCATTACTCATGACGTCTGTCCCACTCTCACGCTGTGTTAGGAGAAAGTGTAGGGACCTGCACTCAGACTCTCCTGGCTTCCAGCATCAGCTGCAGTACTCAACCGACCAGAACTAGACATCTCTGAGCTCCTATCACTTCTCTGCAGAGAGGGCATCATAACAGTGCCCGAGGGAAACACCAGGCTCCTACAATAACCCAGGAATGTTCTTAGGGTAGGGATGCCGATGGGGTATTGGGCACTGTCTGCACAAGGCCCATTCCAACAGGTCAAGGACTTGTTCACAGGCAGCCTGAACAGGGAGGGTCATGAAACAAGAGTCGTGGGGGAGTGAAGCCTTGAACTTGGATCATCCACTTCCTTCCAAGTGCATTTTCCTCCCACTGGCCACAATTATCTCTCTGTGGGGTAAAGCCCATCTAACAGGCTTTCTGGGAAAAGGCCATTACTTGGGATTTTGAAAAAGTATGCAGATGATGGAAAGGAAGGCCCTGAGGTGTGTTCTAGGCTGATCTAGCCAAACAGCCCCTTTGAAATGCCTCTGTGCTGTCAATAGCCACGCCCACAGGGCTGGAAGAAATGGCCCTCCCCCACTACTGGAAACGCTGTGGCTGTGTCCCTCCCACCTCCCTGAGGACCCTGCCTGCCGTCAGACAGCAGCCCCTATCAGCAACGTGGCCCCTACTCTCACGCTAAGGGAGGCTCTCACTCACGGGCTTGGGTCTTCTGGGAATTCAAAGCATTCCCTAGATGTCCCCCAAACAGGGTTATTCACTCGGAAAAGCAGGAGCTTGTCAAACTGCCACAGTCACAGGGAAGATCCCACCTCTCCCTGATGGAGATAAATGGGACAGGAGCCACGGGCCGAGGAGCCGACGCTTGCTGGAGGGAGCGAGATGAGAAACGTGTCCGGCGGATATGATATTAGTCACACGTGTTAACCCTGCCTTGGGCGGGGAAGTCAGAGCAAAGTAAAAGCAGGCCGCTGAGATGGAAGGATAACAGAGCAGGTTCACAACCCCCACCGGACCTGAGAGCTTGAAGATAAAAGGCAAGACAGGCACCTCCACCAGGGCCTCTGCTCACTCCCCTCCCCAGCCAGGCTGCACCGCACCAGACACGGCCATATTCCCATCAGGGAGACAGCTGCAAGAGGACCCTGAGTGCTGAGGGTGCTCAGAAGAGGGTGGGGAGAAAGCAGCTCGTCCTCTGTCCTTATGCGGGACTGAGTTGTCAGATGGCAGCGTAACTCCGCAGGGAAGGGCCTGAAGACACTTCACTGAGCCAACCAGGCACTGAGAGTGGGCAAACTGCCCAGGGAAGGACCACTCGGGGAGCAGTTCAGCTGGTTCAGCGGCCTGTGGGGAAAGCGGCAAAGTATGCAGCATTTCTCGAGGCTGGACGAGGGCTGACCAGTGGACCCACTAGGCGCCACTCGGCACCTGCTGGACGGGCGGGGGGCTCTCCTCACACACACTTCAGGAGGCTTCTGGGCTGAACACGATATGATCCTGGGAAAGAGACCCCTGAAGCTGGGGGGCGAGTAGGACGATGGCATCCTGGGGTGCTCTCTCAGTACATGGTACCCACGTGCCTGGGCTCACCTGGCTCAGAGTAAATTCTCCTTCCAGGAGAGGTGTGCTCCCCCTTCCTCCAAACACGGATTTGGAGCTCTCTCTGCTCCTCTAATACCTCCTGAAAGCAATGCCTCTGGCTATCACTGTAATAGAGGTGCCTATTTAGAGTTATTTCCTTCCTGAAAGATGCTGCTGTGATGGAGGACACAGAGGCTCGGCTTCCTACCCGCATTCACTCTCGCACAGCCTGGGAAAGCTGCACTTGAAGCAGGTGAGCTGTGAAGGGGGNACCTCCCTCCCCACTCCCCAGAAAGTTGAGCGCAAGGACATGGGCTGTCTCTAAAAGTTTCTAGAAAATTGTGATACCAAGCTTCAAGGGGTTCAAGATACCACACTTCAAGGTGGGCTGGCAAGGAAACAAATGCAGTGGGCAGACCGCCTTCCCCACCAAGAAACAGAGTGGAGGGCGCAGGGGGGCACACAGGCTCGAGAGAGGCCTCTTTTGGGACAGGGGTTCCTTGCAGAGATGAACAACTCGGAGAGAAAGAAGGAGACGTGAGAACCCGAAGCGGGAGATGAAGAAAGCTCTGAGGGGGGAAGAGAGCGAGGGCTTGGGGAAGGCGGACAGATGGGCCTGATGAGCTGACAGGGAGAAAGGACCCGTTAATGAGGCAGGAAGGAAAGCTAAGACCAACCGAGACAGCAGATTGAAAAGCAAAGACATGACTTTGCTGACAAAGGTCCATCTAGTCAAAGCTCTGGCTTTTCCAGTAGTCACGTGTGGATGTGAGAGTTGGATAATAAAGAAAGCTGACCTCCTGCCTCTGTTCTGGAGCCATGCTGGGGAGCAGAACAACGTCTTCTTCACTGTGATGTGATGGACTGAATGCAGTGATGGACATGATGAGGCTCGACTCAAATCCTGGAGCGATGGATTCAAGTTCTCTGCTAGGTCCCCAAGGTCCCTTTTTAAAGCTATAACAAAAAGGCAAAGATATGTGGTGGAAAACCAGATAATGTTCTAAAAATGCATCTCAAATTCTTTTTTTAAATGAAGAAAATTTAATCAGAGGAAACATGTGGAAACTCCAATGGATACTTCTGGACATGTGAGAGTCTCCAGGTTCATATCCAGGTGCACTTTGTAACAACAGCACTGATACCACTGGGT